>NIVC01004071.1:0-61788 GCA_002269645.1 Macrostomum lignano | reverse complement strand
GCTGATCGGTGAGTCAGCATCCTCCGCCCGCTTTTCGGGCCAGTGAATGCAATTTTAAAAATACTTCATAGATTTTCCTTGTGACTGTTACTAACGAGAACTGTAATGACAGCTGAATACTCGTGAATAAAATCTTCAAAATGAAATTTTGTTACAAAAATCGTTACACCGGAGACGAGACATCTCTGCTGAGGCCTCGATTTTGCTTGAAAATAGCAAACATCCTTCGTTTCGTCGGTTTAATATTAAGAAGGGCCGCTTTTTATGGGCTGAAATCTAAAAACTTTGCCGCACTGCGTTGCGTCCTCGAAACATGTTTGAGTCGTCTTCAAATCTGGTGCCGCCAACGCTGAGATCCCATTGGGATGCTGTAGCAGCACAGACCAATCATCCGTATTGATGGCTCACTCATTTGAGAGCACAGCGGCACCAAGCTCTGAGTCATTCCCGTGCACTTTTATAACCAAGTCCCCAGCCACAGCTACATTTCAAAGAGCCGCATCGATGAAAACCGGTTCCAGGCGGAATTTTCGAAGCCACCGGCAGCTCCGTTGAATTCACCGCCTTTGACCTGATGATGGACGAGCTGGAGCGGCTGGGCGCCGACTGGTCGTGGCGGCACCGCGACGAGCGGCCGAGAGTCGTCGGGCGGCGCGCAGCCGGTTTCGCTACCGTCGGCTTGTGGAGTTCGTGCCAGCGCCGACGATCCGCTGGACATGAGCCGGGCCAGTGAGTGTATTGATTGATTGATTGATTGATTGATTGATTGATTTGATTGATTGATTGATTGATTGATTGATTGATTGATTGATTGATTGATTGATTGATTGATTGATTGATTGATTGATTGATTGATTGATTGATTGATTGATTGATTGATTGATCGATTGATTGATTGATTGATTGATTGATTGATTGATTGATTGATTGATTGATTGATTGATTGATTTACTGATGGTTTAATTGATTGATTGATTAATTGATTGATTGATTGATTGATTGATTGATTGATTGATTGATTTACTGATGGTTTAATTGATTGATTGATTAATTGATTGATGATTGATTGATTGATCGATTGATTGAACCATCGGTTGAAATTGATCTCCCATTTGCCTTATCAGCCGCGATCTCTTTTCTACTTGGCACGGCAGGGTTGGTTTCAGCCTTGGGGGAATTCCAGCTGCTGTGCCACTCTTATCTCATTCCTGACACGGCTACTCATAATTATGGACCGGGAGCGACAGCCTCCGAGGTCAGATGGCCCGATAGAAGCTGAGGTCCGGCAGGCTGCACTCAGCGGCGTTAGAAAATTGGGATCTGTAAAATTTCATGCCCCAGCTGATGGACGGTCAGCCGGGGGGTTCTGACACCTTCATCCTCCCACTCCGTACCGGCCAGTCTCCAGGCCCGCCTCGACATCTCATCCCAGTATAGTCTCCAGCAGCTTTGAGTTTTACTCCATCCCCATCTCAATATATAATATGCCAACTAATCTACTCAACACACCGAGCTTCATCCAATCTAATCTCCATCTTGTTCAATCCTATCCCATCGAATCTTATCAAATCAAATCTAATATCATCCTAGCCAATCTCATTGTATCCAATCTCATCCTATCCAATCTCATCCTATCCAATCTCATCCTATCCAATCTCATCCTATCCAATATCATCCTATCCAATCTCATCCTATCCAATATCATCCTATCCAATCTCATCCTATTCAATCTCATCCTATCCAATCTCATTTTATCTAATCTAATCCCATCTAATCTCATCCCATCTAAATCTCATCCCATCTAAATCTCATCCCATCTAAATCTCATCCCATCTAATCGCGACCAGTCTCATTCAGCTCTCGACCCCCCGCAGTCTGCAGCCTCTCCGCCCGCGGCCGTGGCCATCCTCGGGCCCGGACCGCGCCGCCTCCATGCCGATGGTCCAGTCGGTGACGGACCGGCACGAGCTGCTGTACCTCACCACTGGGCCGGCGCACCAGCTGCGTCCGACCGCGTGGTCCACCGCCACCGCCTGCGCGACCTCGGGCTGGCCGCGCCGCCGCAGCGAGACACCTTCGGCCGCTTCGTCCTGCGCTTCAGGCCGCCTGTGGCACCGGCGCTAATTGAGGTCGTCCGGAGCGCTGACTGGCGCCACCTGCACTACCTGCACGACAGCAGGGACGGTGAGTGGGAACCCCAAGTCTTGTCTCCCACCTAAAGTTTCACCCCAATCTTGTAATATATTGAAGCTAAAGGCTTGTAGTGAATGCGTAGGAAAGTTGAACGTGGAGAGCCAGTACACACAACTGGGCTCTTATATGACTTGTTTATTCTTATTCATCAACCCTAGGACTAAAGAGGGTGGTTAGCCTGACTGCTCAGACCCCACCATGCTAGCCACGCGTAAAACGCAAACAACCCGACGCAGTGCACATGCACTGAAACACACTAGCCAATCAGCGCGCACGCAAATACTAACTAACTAAGAATGCACAAAGCATAATATTGCAATAATAAAAATACACTAGCATATCGCCACAATGTCACACTTCCCCCCTGAGTCAGTTCTCCCCTTCACAGCTGAAGTCTCTGAGGTGGGCCTCGAACCCTCAGTGGGTACCGCCGTGTAGTGCCCGGCTCGTGTCGCACGCCGCTCGCATGCTCGTCGTCAGTGCCGGATGACGCCCCGCAGGCCGTGTCGGCGACGGCTGCGGCGTCAGCGCTTTGCACGCCGCTGTCACTCGGGCGGCGCCGTCATCCGTAGCAGGCGGCGGATGGACGGTGTCGGCGGAGTCAGCGCGGGCTGCCACCAGCTGATCAGCGTGCCGGAAGTGCTGGCCTCGCTCCGAGTCAACCGTGTAGTTGCGGCTGCCGGCGCCCGTGACGACACCCTCAGCCCAGCGTGGCGTGTCGCCGGCTCTCGCGCCGGCGCTGTAGTCGCGGAGGAGGACGTGATCACCCGGCTGAAACTCGCGCGCTGGTCTGCGTCCCTGCAGCTGCCGCTCTTGCCGCCGTTGGACGTCGTCAGCCAGCGACGGTGCCAGGAGGTCCAGACGGCAGCGAAGCCGACGGCCGATGAGCAGCTGACTCGGGGCTGCGCCGCTGATGCTGTGTGGGTGTTGCGGTAGCTGAGCAGCAGTCGCTGAAGCTCGACGTCAGAGTGGCCGCTCTTGAGCAGATGTCGCTTCAGGACTTGCACAAACCTCTCGGCCTGGCCGTTGGTGGCGGGATGAAACGGCGCCGAGAACACGTGACGAATGCCGTTGGCCCGGGTAAACTCGGCGAACTCGGCGGAGGCGAACTGCGGCCCGTTGTCGGACACCAGGGTGCGCGGAATGCCTTGGCGCGCGAACATCTCCCGCAGAGCCGCGATGGTGGCCGCCGACGTTGTACCGCGCATCCGCTGGACCTCCGGCCACTTGCTATGAGCATCGACTACCACCAGGTACGTATGACCGTCGACCGGACCGGCAAAGTCGATGTGCAGGCGCTCCCACGGTTCGGATGGCAGAGGCCACGGTTGCACCGGCGCCTTGGGCGGGTCGGGCTGGTTGAGCTGACAGGTGCGGCAGGACTTGGCCGCAGCTTCCAGATCGCCGTCGAGGCCGGGCCACCACACGTAGCTGCGAGCCAGGGCGCGCATTCTGCTGATGTCGGGATGCGCCTGATGTAGCTCTTGGATCACGCGTCGACGCAGCGCTGTAGGCACAACGACCCTTGCGCCCCACAGGACACAGTCTTGGTCGACTGACAGCTCCGACTGCCGCCGGGCGAAGTCGCTCAGGTCGTCGCCGATGGCGCGCCGGTCTGCAAGCAGCGAAGCACCCGACCGAGTGAGACGTCTGTCCTAGTGTGCCGCGCCACCGCCAGCGCCGTGATGGCCGATCCGGAGCCCTCGTCGAGCAGCAGCGAGTTGACGGCCGGCTCCTCCTCGAACAGGTGCGGCAGCGGCAGCCGCGAGAGCGAGTCGCAGTTGGCATGCTTTTCGGTCGGCCGGAACTCCAGCGTGTAGTCGTAGCTCGACAGCCGAATGGCCCAGCGCTGCATCCGGGCGGCCGCGTGTGCCGGAATGCCCTTGCGCTCGCCCAGCAGACCCAGCAGCGGCAGATGGTCGTGACGATGGTGAACCGCCGGCCATAGAGGAACTGGTGAAACCGGTGCAGACCAAACATGATGGCCAGCGCCTCCTTGTCCAGCTGGGAGTAGCCGCGCTGCGCTGCTGTTAGGCTGCGGCTAGCGAAGGCGACCGCGCAGTCCTTGTCGTCGATGCGGTGCGTCAAGACGACCCCCAGGCCGTAGGGAGAGGCGTCGCACTCTAATCGCAGCGGCAGATTCGGATTGTAGTGCACGAGAACCGGTGACTCGAGCAGCAGCCGCTTGGCCTCTGCAAATGCCTGTTGCTGCGGTGGCCCCATGACCAGCGGGTGTTCTTGGCCAAGAGCTGGTGGAGCGGCGCCAGGACGGTAGACAAGTTGGGCAGGAACTTGCAGTACTGCGCTAGCATGCCCAGAAACGAGCGCAGCTGGCTGACGTCCTTGGGTGCTGGCGCGTCCTAGACGGCGGCGACCCGGTCCGGCAGCGGCTTGAGTCCGCTGGCGTCGATCCGATGGCCGAGGTACTCAACAGAGTCTTCGAAGAATTTGCATTTCTCTTTGTTGAGCCGCAGGCCGGCGTCCTTCAAGCGCCGCAGGACCAGCGCCAGGTTCCTCTTGTGCTGTTGCAGGGTGCTGCCGGTGACCAGAATGTCGTCGACGAAGACTTGGACGGCATCCAGGTCTCCCAGCAGGGTGTCCAGGGTGCGTTGAAAGATCGCGCTGGCGCTCGTTATGCCGAATGGGAGGCGATTGACCTGGAAGAGGCCTCTGGGCGTGTTGATAGTGAGAAACGCCTTGCTGTCGTCGGCCAGAGGAAGCTGCAAGAAGGCGTTGGACAGATCGAGCTTGGTCCACTTGCAGCCGCCGCCGAGCTTGGCGAAGAGGTCCTCGATGCGGGCAGCGGGTAGTGCTCCGGCTTGCTCGCCGCGTTGTATGTCAGCTTGTAGTCTCCGCAAATCCGAACGCTGCCGTCCTTCTTGACGACCGGCACGATCGGCGCAGCCCAGTCGCTGTGCTTCACGGCGGTTATGATGCCACTGGACTCCATGCGCTGCAGTTCGGCGTCGACGCGCTCGCGCAGCGCGTAGGGGACCGGCCGCGCCTTGAAGAACCTGGGCTGAGCGTCCTCGGAGACTTGAAGCCGCACCTGGCCGTGCCGGAACTCGCCTAGGCCGTCCTCGAAGACTGGTGCGAACTCCTTGACGATGCTGCCGATGTCTTCGGAGTCGTGGACGGCGTGAACCTGCGCCATGATGCTCGGCCAGTCTAGCCGCAGCTTGGCCAGCCAGTCGCGACCGAGCAGGGCCGTGTCGCCGTGCTTGACGATCAGCAGGGGCAACTGCAGCTGCTGACCATCTTGCTGAACGGAGACCAACGCTTGGCCGAGAGGGCGGAACTGCTCGTCGGTGAAGGTGCGTAGGACAGCAACGGACGGTGACATGGAGAGCCGCGGTAGAAGCATGAGCTGCAGAAACTCGGGCATCAGAGTGACTGCGGAGCCCGTATCGATGACAAACCGGCATGGCTGGCCATTGACTTGCAGCTGCACCGTCGGACCCGCGTTGCCACCAGCCGGCTGCACGGCAAAAATCGGCAGCTGCGCGGAGGCTTCCGGTGGTGGTGTCGGTGTCGCTTCTTGTAGAAAATGCAGCTTGGCTGAGCGACAGACCTTGCGAATATGGCCCGTCTTTCCGCACGCGTGGCATTTAGCGTCTCGCAGCTTACACTGCTGGCGACTGTGAGCACCGCCGCAGCTTGCACAGGTGCCACTGCCGGTGTTGCCGCTGCTGCCGACTCCGCTTCTGCTGTTGTTGCCACCGCCCTTGCGCTGCTGCGAACCTTCGAGCGCTGGCTTGGGTCCTTGGCGCTTATTCAGCTGGTGAGCGCGCAGCTGGGCTACTTGTGCTGCTGACTTCTGCGCCATCTCCGATGATGACCGCTCCACTGCCTCGAGGGATAGAACTCTCTCCTGCAGCGAGTTGAAGGTGGGATTTTTCTCCTCCAGCAGCTTCGCTCGGTAGGCATCGCTGTGCAGGCCGAAAACCAGCTGGTCTCGCAGTCGCTCATCTAGAGTGCCGCCGAAGTGACAGTGCTCACACGGGGAAGCACTGAAATTGCAGTGACTTGACAAGGCCTTCAGGCTGGCAACGAACTCGGCAAGGCTCTCGCCAGGCTGCTGCAGGCGTCTTTGGAACCGAAATCTGGCTGCCAACTCGGACGGCTTTGGAGCGTAGTGGTCCTCCAGAATCTTGGTCAACTGGGCCAGAGACTTGTCGGAGACCTTGGCAGGTAGACACAAGTTTCTCAACACGGTATATGCCTCCTCACCGATGGCAGTGACGAGTGTGGCCACTTTAGCTTCTTCCTTTACCTCCTTGCAGGTAAAGTAATGGTCGAGCCGTTCCAGCCAGACCTCAATGTTAGTATTGGCAGTTAGTATTGGAATTCCACCCAGCGCGGAGCTCGTCGCCATTGTAATATATTGAAGCTAAAGGCTTGTAGTGAATGCGTAGGAAAGTTGAACGTGGAGAGCCAGTACACACAACTGGGCTCTTATATGACTTGTTTATTCTTATTCATCAACCCTAGGACTAAAGAGGGTGGTTAGCCTGACTGCTCAGACCCCACCATGCTAGCCACGCGTAAAACGCAAACAACCCGACGCAGTGCACATGCACTGAAACACACTAGCCAATCAGCGCGCACGCAAATACTAACTAACTAAGAATGCACAAAGCATAATATTGCAATAATAAAAATACACTAGCATATCGCCACAATGTCACAAATCTAATCTCACATTTCCCACACCCATTCTCACCTCACTCAGTCTTAGTCTCTCATCAAATCTCACCCAGTCTCACTGAATTTTAACCAGTCTCACCGAATCTCCCAGTCTCACCATACATCACCCAGTCTCACCAGATCTGACCCAATCTTACCAAATCTCACTCAAACTCACCAAATCTCCCCCAGTCTTACCAAATCTCACCCAGTCTGATCAAATCTCAGCCAGTCTCACCAAATCTCCCCCAGTCTCACCAAATCTCACCCAGTCGACTAAATCTCACTCAGACTCACCAAATCTCACCCAGTCTGACCAAATCTCAGCCAGTCTGATTAAATCTCAGCCAGTCTGACCAAATCTCAGCCAGTCTGACCAAATCTCAGCCAGTCTGACCAAATCTCAGCCAGTCTGACCAAATCTCAGCCAGTCTGACCAAATCTCAGCCAGTCTGACCAAATCTCAGCCAGTCTGACCAAATCTCAGCCAATCTGACCAAATCTCAGCCAGTCTCACCAAATCTCACCCAGTCGGCTAAATCTCACTCAGACTCACCAAATCTCACCCAGTCTGACCAAATCTCAGCCAGTCTCACCAAATCTCACCCAGTCGGCTAAATCTCACTCAGACTCACCAAATCTCACCCAGTCTGACCAAATCTCACCCAGTCTGATCATATCTCATTTCATCCTTCTCACGCAATCTCAGTAACCCATGCACTGCCCCGCCCCAGCCGAGCTCCGCCTCCGCGAGCTGTTTGAAGCCTTCAGCGAGACCCCCTTCGGCCTCAGCGTGGACATCCACGGCGTGCACTCCGCTGTCGGCGAGCCGCGCGGCCTGGAGGTGGCGCTGAAGCGAATCCGGGACCGCACCAGCTCGGAGAGCATCAGCCGGGTGGTCCTCGACCTGCAGCCGTCAGCGCTGAGTGCCTGCCTTCGAGAGGTTTGCCCTGACAGTTGGTGGGAATTGCCCCCAGCCAGGACCTCATTCGGTTGCTGAAACAACACCGCACCAATGCATTGCAGATCAGCAAGCAGCGCATGGAGGGCGCGAACTACATGTACCTGCTGCAGGGCCAGGTGAGCTGCTGATGGAGTGCTACGAGTAGCTGGGTGTTTGTTGATTAGATTACTACTTCTACTACTACTACTACTAGTACTAGTACTACTACTACTAATACTACTACTACTACTACTACTACTACTACTACTACTACTACTACTACTACTACTACTACTACTATACTACTACTACTACTACTACTACTACTACTACTACTACTACTACTACTACTACTACTACTACTACTACTACTACTACTACTACTACTACTACTACTACTACTACTACTACTACTACTACTACTACTACTACTACTACTACTACTACTACTACTACTACTACTACTACTACTACTACTACTACTACTACTACTACTACTACTACTACTACTACTACTACTACTACTACTACTACTACTACTACTACTACTACTACTACTACTACTACTACTACTACTACTACTACTACTACTACTACTACTACTACTACTACTACTACTACTACTACTACTACTACTACTACTACTACTACTACTACTACTACTACTACTACTACTACTACTACTACTACTACTACTACTGACATAGCATGCGCTATAACTTGCCAGGCTACGCAGTCTTCGGCAGTCTTAAAATTCAAAAGTTTTTCTAAGAATTATTTTATTTCCTAGAAAGCGGCGTCCTCCAACGATCGGCGCCGGCTGCGGCTGGCCGATTGCCAGTTTGAAAGAAATTAATTATCAAGGAGGAGACGCCGAGTCCCGCGGGAGCCCTGAGGCTGCTCAAAATGCTCACTGGAGCCGGCTCCATCAGGCTAATCAGATTGCGGGCGGCCTGAGAGTGGCAAATCCCCCGCAATTTCCCAGCCAGCTCCAAGACGCAGCTGCGTCTCGTGGGGAAAATTGCCACTTTTCCTTCGGAAATCGTCTCCATGGAAAACGATGCTGTTGACTACTTAAGCTCTTTGAAATTACTGCGGCAACTGCAGCTCAATCACGTATTTAATCCAAAATCCCCCTCGGCAACCTCGAAGGACATCAACGAAGTGAGCCTCAGTCCGTTCGAGTTCGGCGGCATCAACATCTCGGGCTTCAGCGTGCTGAACCTGACGGACCCGCGGTTGCAGGGCTTCCGCGCCAACCGCTGGCTGAAGCGGGCGGCGAGGTTCAACACCTCCTCCGAGGGCAACTTCCTGCCGGTTGGTAAAACTTGTGATTTCTCATTGCTTTCCCACTGGTTTCCCACCGGCTTCCCACCGGCTTCCCATTGAGTCCCCACCGGTTTCGCCACCTGTTTCCCACCGGTTTCCCACCTGTTTCCCACCGGTTTCGCCACCTGTTTCCCACCGGTTTCCACCGGTTTCCCACCGGTTTCCCACCGGTTTCCCACCGGTTTCCACCGGTTTCCCACCGGTTTCCCACCGGTTTCCCACCTGTTTCCCACCGGTTTCCCACCGGTTTCCCATCGGTTTCCCACCGGTTTCCCACTGGTTTCCCATCGGTTTCCCACCGGTTTCTCACTGGTTTACCACCGGTTTCCCACCGGTTTCCCACCGGCTTCCCATTGAGTCCCCACCGGTTTCGCCACCTGTTTCCCACCGGTTTTCACTGATTTTCTACTGGTTTCCCACCGGTTTCCCATCGGTTTCTCACCGGTTTCCCACCTGTTTCCCACCGGTTTCGCCACCTGTTTCCCACCGGTTTCCACCGGTTTCCCACCGGTTTCCCACCGGTTTCCCACTGGTTTCCCACCGGTTTCCCATCGGTTTCCCACCGGTTTCCCACAGGTTTCCCACCGGTTTCCCACTGGTTTCCCGCAGGTTTCCCACCGGTTTCCCACTGGTTTCCCACTGGTTTCCCATCGGTTTCCCACCGGTTTCTCACAGGTTTCCCATCGGTTTCTCACTGGTTTCCCATCGGTTTCCCACCGGTTTCTCATCGGTTTTCCACCGGTTTCCCACCAGTTTCCACTGATTTTCTACTGTTTTCCCACCGGTTTCTCATTGCTTTCCCACTGGTTTCCCACCTGTTTCCCACCGGTTTCCCACCTGTTTCCCACCGGTTTCGCCACCTGTTTCCCACCGGTTTCCACCGGTTTCCCACCGGTTTCCCACCGGTTTCCCACCGGTTTCCACCGGTTTCCCACCGGTTTCCCACCTGTTTCCCACCGGTTTCCCACCGGTTTCCCATCGGTTTCCCACCGGTTTCCCATCGGTTTCCCACCGGTTTCTCACTGGTTTACCACCGGTTTCCCACCGGTTTCCCACCGGCTTCCCATTGAGTCCCCACCGGTTTCGCCACCTGTTTCCCACCGGTTTTCACTGATTTTCTACTGGTTTCCCACCGGTTTCCCATCGGTTTCTCACCGGTTTCCCACCTGTTTCCCACCGGTTTCGCCACCTGTTTCCCACCGGTTTCCACCGGTTTCCCACCGGTTTCCCACCGGTTTCCCACTGGTTTCCCACCGGTTTCCCATCGGTTTCCCACCGGTTTCCCACAGGTTTCCCACCGGTTTCCCACTGGTTTCCCGCAGGTTTCCCACCGGTTTCCCACTGGTTTCCCACTGGTTTCCCATCGGTTTCCCACCGGTTTCTCACAGGTTTCCCATCGGTTTCTCACTGGTTTCTGTTGTGTTCTAGTTGATTGATTAAATTCAATTCAGTTGGAGACACTTGAGTCTCGCTCAATATATTTATACTCATGTGCACGTTGAAAACAGTGTTACGCAATCGAAACAACGATACCATGATTGAACGCACGATGCATATAAGGTAATTGAACAATTCTAGCCTCAAAGTTAGTTAGTTACAACACCTAGGCCTGATGCACAGTCACTACATTCTCCCCCCTTCCGGAAGAGGATAACGCGCCGGTTGCCGTCGAGCTCGAGTTGACCTTCGAAGCTCAGGTGGAGGTGGCGGCTCGCCCGTCCGTGGGGGCGGAGCCGGCGGCAGCGGCAAATCGAACCAGTCGTCCTCTTGGTCGGCCGCGCCGTTGTCAGCCGGTGGGCTGTTGCACTTAACCAGCCGACTCGCTTGCCACTTTGTACCGTCGGACAGCACGAAGGTGTTGCGCCCTGCTTTGGAGGCGATCTTTAGCGGTTCCTTCAGTCGGGTCGCCAGCTTGTGCGCTCGGTACGGCGTCTGTCGCCAGACCCAGTCTCCGGCCTGGAGCATAGAGTCACGAGCTCGCCTTCGCTTGTTGGTGTAGTCGGCATTCTTGGCTTGCCTCTGTGCGATACTGTCTCGCAGGTCGCTGTCGTCCCGCTGTTGCACTGGAGTTGGCCTGAGCAGCTGCAGTCCGGACCGCAGCTTGCGCCCGATCATCAGCTCGGCTGGAGTCAGCCCGGTGAGAGCGTGCTGGCTGGTCCTGTAGGTCTTGAGCACCAGGTCGATGGCGTCCTCGAACTTCGCTCCCGCCCTCAGGTTCGCTGCCAGGCCCTCCTTCAGACTCCGGTTGAATCGCTCGACTCCGCCGTTGCCTTGCGGGTAGTACCGGCTCACTCGGCTGTGCTTGATGCCCTCGGCTCGCAGGAACTCTTCGAACTCGTCGCTGACGAACTGGGGTCCGTTGTCGCTGATCAGCATCTTCGGGACTCCCCACCGGCCGAATAGCTTCCGAAGCGTCTTGATGATGTTGGCAGAGGTGACGGTTTCCATGGCTGCAATCTCCGGCCACTTGCTGTACAGGTCGTGGATCACCAGTAGAAACCGCTGGTGTCGAGGAGCCGCGGCGACCTCGCCGAAGATGTCGATCTCGACCTTGTCCCACGGTCCATCTGGCCACTCGATTGGTGTCACGATCGTCTGTTGAGGCTTGCCGGACTTCTCCGCCAGAGTGCAGGCCGTGCAGTTCTTGACGTAGTCCTCCACCTGCCGGTCAATTCCAGGAAACCAGACCGTGTCGCGGCACCGCTGCTTTGACCGAACGACGCCCGGATGCCCTTCGTGGGCCTCCTCGATGACTTGAAGTCGCAGGCTCGTCGGGATGATCGCGCGTTCACCACGACCGAGGCACTGACCGTTGTTCCAGCAGAACAGCTCGTCCCGGACGTTGAAGTACGGCTTTAGAGAGCTGTCCACCTTCGATGGCCAGCCGCCCGAGATGTACTGCAAAACCGCCTGCAGCACTTCGTCCTCCTTGGTCGCCGTTGCCAGTGCGTCTGCCGTCAGCGTTGTCTTCGAGTCGACGACTGCGTAGACGTAGCCCTCCTCGTCGGTCTCCTCGGCTGGAACGCGCTCCGTCGTGGCCCATCTGGACAGCATGTCCGCGCACTTGTTGTCAGCGCCAGGGATGTGCTCAAACCGGACGTCGTAGCCGCGAAGTCTCTCGACCCATCGATGAATGCGAAGAGGCCTGTGCCCCATGCCTTTCGAGTCGAGCAGAGTTGTCAGGGCCTTGTGGTCGGTGCGCAGCGTTACTCGTCTGCCGTATAGATAGTAGTGCCAGCGTTCGATGCTCCATACACAGGCCAGGGCTTCTCGCTCTCCGGCTGAGTATCGCTTTTCCGCTGGGCTGAGTGCTCTCGATGCGAACGCGATTGGCACCTCTTTTTCGTTTTGTACTTGGCTGAGCACTGCCCCCAGTCCGTCTAGACTTGCATCGCAGGTGACGTACGTCTCAGCTTGGCAGTCAAAATGAGCTAACACTGGGCTGCTGGTTACGGCTGACTTGAGTGTACGGAAGGCTGTACGTTCCCGCTCACCCCAGTGCCAGTCCGCGTCCTTTTTGAGCAGTTGTCTCAGAGGCTCGGCAATTGCTGAGTAATGCGGTATGAACTTGTGCAAAAAGTTCACTGCCCGAGAAACGATTGAATTTGCGCGACCGTTGATGGCTCAGGAATTCTTAGAATTGCGTCGACGTTGCACTTGGTCGGTTTGATGCCGTCTGCAGAGATGACCAATCCGAAGAAATCCACGCTCGCCTGCCGGAATTTGCACTTCTCTCGATTGAGTGTGAAGCCTTCGCGATGAATCCGCCCTAGGACTTCTCGGAGGTTCTTGTCGTGCTCAGTCTCGTCCTTGCCGTGCACCAGGATGTCGTCCACGATGTTGATGGCGCCAGGAGCTCCTCGAAGCACCGTCTGCAGGGCTCGCTGGAAGGCAGCTCCGGAGCTAGATAGCCCGAATGGCACCACGGTGAACTGGTACAGGCCGGCATCGGTGATGAAGCACGTCAGTCCTCGAGAGTCTGGATGCAGCGGAATCTGCTGGTAGCCTTGACGCAGGTCCAGCTTGCTGAAGCACTTCGAGCCGTTGATGCTGGCCGATAGGTCCTCGATTGACGGTACCGGATAGCGGTCCGCGATCACCGCCTTGTTGACCTGCCGCAGATCCACGCAGAGACGAACCTTGTTGGACTCCTTCTTGCGCGTCACGACAACGTTGCTAACCCACTCGGACGCGTCGACCTTCTCAATGATGCCCTGTTGCTCCATCCGGCTGATCTCTGACGTCACTTCGTCCTTCAGGCCGATCGGCAGCTTCCGCATTGGCTGAGACACTGGCTTGACCGAGGCGTCGATCTTTGTCCGGTGAATGAAGCTCTTGGACCGGCCCAGACCGTCGAAGATTCCGGGGAAGTCGCGCTCGATCGTAGTCTCGCTGATGCTCATCACTCTGTTGTCACCTTGGAAGATTTTGAATCCGAGGGCCTGAAACAGGTCGCGGCCCAGGATGTTCGCTCCTTTGTCGGCGACGTAGAATGTGGCTTCTGTCCTGATGCCGTTGAACGTCACTGGAAGCTCGACCTTGCCGATGGTCTTGATCGCAGATCCGCCGTATGCCTCCAGTTTTGTGCTCGTCGGAAGCAGCGGGTGCCTAGCGAAGGACTTCTTGAACGTCTCCATGTTGAGCAACGAAACGGCAGCACCGCAGTCGATTTGCAGTCGAATCAGCTGTCCGCCCAGACGGCATTCGCAGAATAAGCTGTCTGTGCTCTTGTTGTTCACGGCCAGGACCGTCAGACTGGACTCTGCAGGCTCTTTGGTGTCGATCGCAGAGACCGCTTTCATGCGGCACATTTTCGCGAAATGGTTCGTCTTGCCGCATCGTCTGCATTTCTGGCCCATCGCCTTGCATTCGCCCCTGTGTCCGTGGTTGCCTCCGCATCGAGTGCACTTTGGACCTGCTGCTGCGGTCTTCTCATGGCGAGCAGCTGGCTTCGGCTTCTTGCTCAGCGCCTTCACGTGGAGCTCTGGGCCGCTGACCTGCTTGGCATCTTTGATGGCTGCTTCGATTCGCTCAGCCTTCTTGATGGCGTCATCTAGCGTCAGATCGTCCTCCTCCATCAGGAGTCTTTCCCTAATGCGAGGTACGCAGGTTTTCTCCACAAGTTGGTCTCGAATCATTTCGTCGTGAAAGGTGTCAAATTTGCAGTTTGTTGCCAGTTCTCTCAGGGCCATCACGTAGTCTCCGATGCTCTCGCCGTCGTGCTGGGCTCGCTGCCGAAAGGCGAAGCGCTCTGCTATGACGCTTCTCGACGAGCTGAAAATCGCCTTCAGTGCCTTTTTGGTCTCCTGAAGCGACTTGCTTGCATCGACGTTTGCAGCTCGGCGGCGTCCTTCCTCACCAAGCAGATGCAGGAGGATCGCCTTTTTCCGACTCTCTGATGCCTCTTCGAGAGCTCCAGCTACCAGGAAGTTCTCAAATGACTTGATCCACCTTGCCCATGGCACAGGAGGTTCGCCTGGTACTGGTTGAAACTCCGCTGGGTACGGGAGTCCGCTCGTCGCCATTTGTTGTGTTCTAGTTGATTGATTAAATTCAATTCAGTTGGAGACACTTGAGTCTCGCTCAATATATTTATACTCATGTGCACGTTGAAAACAGTGTTACGCAATCGAAACAACGATACCATGATTGAACGCACGATGCATATAAGGTAATTGAACAATTCTAGCCTCAAAGTTAGTTAGTTACAACACCTAGGCCTGATGCACAGTCACTACAGTTTCCCATCGGTTTCCCACCGGTTTCTCATCGGTTTTCCACCGGTTTCCCACCAGTTTCCACTGATTTTCTACTGTTTTCCCACCGGTTTCTCATTGCTTTCCCACTGGTTTCCCACCGGTTTCCCATCGGTTTCTCACCGGCTTCTCACCGGTTTCCCACTAGCTCTCGTGATTTTTACTGATTTTTAGTGCCTTTACAGATTACACTGTCCATATTGTCGCCCTTCTCAGAAATATCTCATCTGCATCAACTCAACATCTGAGATCGCTCCTCCGCCCCCCCCCCCTTAGCTGACTGCCGCGCTGGTTTCCGACGCCCTGAACTCGCTGCTCGCCGCGCTGACGAACGTCGAGCAAACCGAGCCGCTGCCGCGCCTCCGCAGTGACGACTGCACTCCGCCAACGACGCCGCTGGTTCGCGCGGCCGACCTGGCCTGGGCGCTGAAGTCGGACAGCTTCAGGATGGACGGCCTGACCGGGCCGCTGAGGTTCAACAGCAGCGGCTACCGGACCGGCTACCGGGTGCGCATCTTCCAGTCCGGGGAGAAATTCCCGCCGCAGCAGGTGAGGGGGCGACCGCCTTTCACAAGACACAAGCAGCATGTTCATTCTTGATGATGAGTGATGCTTTCTCATCGTCCTGCAGTGCGCAAACTCTGCTGCCTCGATGGTTTTATCCTTATGGCCACGAGTATCTAATTTCCTATCGAATTTAATATTGCATATTGAACTAATGAGAATATCCGGCAGGGAATCCAGGTGGGCATGGTTAATTGGAATGTTGTGTGATCAGATCCAGCAGGCAATCCAGGTAGGCATGGTAGTTGGCTGCCAACTTATATAACGCATTTTGGAATTGATAAAAGGGGATAATTGGTGAAACAGGATTTCATACAAGCCCAAGTGTCCAACAACCGACAATGCATCGCAGGTGAGCGAATGGTCCGGCGGCAAGATCAAAGTGACGCACAGCAGGACTGGCAAGCTGGCCAAGAACTCGCGCTACCCGCGCAGCAACAAGACCCGGGTGGTCACCACCATCCTGGCCGAGCCCTTCGCCATGATCCGCAGTTCGGCCGCCTTTGACGGCACCCCCGTCCTTGGCAACGAGAGATTCGAGGGCTTCTGCGTGGACCTCACCAGGCTGGTGGCCGACCGCGTGGGCTTCAACTACATCATCAAGCCTGTCGGCGATGGCAAGTACGGAGACGACAGCGTCAACAAGACCTGGAACGGGATGATCGGGGAGCTGTACAGACACGTAAGTCCTGGAACGGGATGATCGGGGAGCTGTACAGACACGCGAGTCCTGGAACGGGATGATTGGGGAGCTGTACAGACACGTGAGTCCTGGAACGGGATGATCGGGGAGCTGTACAGACACGTGAGTCCTGGAACGGGATGATCGGGGAGCTGTACAGACACGTGAGTCCTGGAACGGGATGATTGGGGAGCTGTACAGACACGTGAGTCCTGGAACAGGATGATTGGGGAGCTGTACAGACACGTGAGTCCTGGAACAGGATGATTGGGGAGCTGTACAGACACGTGAGTCCTGGAACGGGATGATCGGGGAGCTGTACAGACACGCGAGTCCTGGAACGGGATGATTGGGGAGCTGTACAGACACGTGAGTCCTGGAACGGGATGATCGGGGAGCTGTACAGACACGTGAGTCCTGGAACGGGATGATCGGGGAGCTGTACAGACACGTGAGTCCTGGAACGGGATGATTGGGGAGCTGTACAGACACGTGAGTCCTGGAACAGGATGATTGGGGAGCTGTACAGACACGTGAGTCCTGGAACAGGATGATTGGGGAGCTGTACAGACACGTGAGTCCTGGAACGGGATGATTGGGGAGCTGTACAGACACGTGAGTCCTGGAACGGGATGATTGGGGAGCTGTACAGACACGTGAGTCCTGGAACGGGATGATCGGGGAGCTGTACAGACACGTGAGTCCTGGAACGGGATGATCGGGGAGCTGTACAGACACGTGAGTCCTGGAACAGGATGATTGGGGAGCTGTACAGACACGTGAGTCCTGGAACAGGATGATTGGGGAGCTGTACAGACACGTGAGTCCTGGAACAGGATGATTGGGGAGCTGTACAGACACGTGAGTCCTGGAACGGGATGATCGGGGAGCTGTACAGACACGTGAGTCCTGGAACGGGATGATTGGGGAGCTGTACAGACACGTGAGTCCTGGAACGGAATGATCGCGGAGCTGTACAGCCGCATCGCCCTACTAGCAAGTAGCAAGAAATGCATGCTGTGCAAATCTCGTGTGGGCATAGTATTGGTTATACGATTACTATCTGCCATGACCGTCTCATTGCCAGGCATGTACCCAGTACATGTATTGGGTTATAGTGCTTACGAGTGTATTTTACGTCGATTGTCTTTCAGCTTTTCCCTGGCAGTTCCTTGGCTAATTAGCACCTTAGCATACTCAACCACCCCAGTCCAAGCTAATTAGCACCTTAGCATACTCAAGCATCCAGTCCAAGCTAATTAGCACCTTAGCATTCTCAACCATCCCAGTCCAAGCTAATTAGCACCTTAGCATACTCAACCAAGCTAATTAGCACCTTAGCATTCTCAACCATCCCAGTCCAAGCTAATTAGCACCTTAGCTTTCTCAACCACCCCAGTCCAAGCTAATTAGCACCTTAGCATACTCAACCACCCCAGTCCAAGCTAATTAGCACCTTAGCATACTCAACCACCCCAGTCCAAGCTAATTAGCACCTTAGCATTCTCAACCATCCCAGTCCAAGCTAATTAGCACCTTAGCATACTCAACCACCCTAGTCCAAGCTAATTAGCACCTTAGCATTCTCAACCACCCTAGTCCAAGCTAATTAGCACCTTAGCATTCTCAACCACCCCAGTCCAAGCTAATTAGCACCTTAGCATTCTCAACCATCCCAGTCCAAGCTAATTAGCACCTTAGCATACTCAACCACCCCAGTCCAAGCTAATTAGCACCTTAGCATTCTCAACCACCCCAGTCCAAGCTAATTAGCACCTTAGCATACTCAACCACCCGAGTCTTTTCGATTCTACCAGGAGGCGGACATCGCCGTGGCGCCGCTGACCATTACTTCGAAGCGCGAGAAGGTGGTGGACTTCTCCAAGCCCTACATGGAGGTGGGGCTCAGCATCATGTTCTTGAAGCCCACCAAGCCCGTGGAGGAGGTGTTCGGCTTCATGAAGCCGCTGTCCAAGGAGATCTGGATGTGTATCGCCTTCGCCTACCTCAGCGTCAGCGTCGTGCTGTTCGTGGTCAGCCGGCTCAGCCCGTACGAGTGGCGCGCCAAGCCGGACTCGGAGCGGCTGACGAACGACTTCAGCATCTTCAACTCGCTGTGGTTTTCGCTCAGCGCCTTCATGCAGCAGGGCGGCGACATCTCGCCTCGCTCTCTCTCCGGCCGCATCGTTGGCAGCGTCTGGTGGTTCTTCACGCTGATCATCGTCAGCTCCTACACGGCCAACCTGGCCGCCTTCCTGACTGTGGAGCGCATGGCCACGCCAATCCAGTCCTACGAGGACCTGGCCAGACAGACCAAGATCAAGTACGGCGTGGTGAACGCGGGCGCCTCGAAGGACTTCTTCAAGGTTTGTGGATTTGCGATGCTGGCTGGCCTGGATTGACGCACAATAAAGTACCAGCTGTCTTGGTGTGGCTGAATGCCATCAATTTATAGAAGCGTAGACCAGAGATCCTGCTGGACTTGATGGATGTGGTGAAGCCGGATGTATACAGGAAGATCAATGGATGCAGCTACACTAGCTAGATAAACCAATAGATACATCTATAGACGCTCCATTGATTAGAGAGACTCTTTAGAGTTCTAAAGATAATCGCCCCCAGCTCGTCCACCCTCTCGGCGCCGCAGGAATCCAAGATCCAGGACTTCCGTCGCATGTGGCAGTTCATGGAGTCGCACCCGGAAGTTTTCGTCAACTCGGTCAGCGACGGAGTCGAACGGGTGCGCAAATCGAACCATGAATACGCCTTCCTGCTCGAGAGCACCATGAACGAGTACTACAACCATCAGAACTGCGACACCATGAAGGTCGGCGGCAATCTGGACAGCGGCAAGGGCTACGGCATCGCCACGCCCACCGGCTCCGACCTGCGCGAGAGCATCAACGTCGTCGTGCTCGTACTCAAGGAGAAGAACGACATTCACACGCTCTACAAGAAATGGTGGGAAGAGCGCTGGAAGAACAGCTGCCCAGAAGACCGCAGCGACGACAATAAGGTTTGGGGGCGTCGGCCTACGCAGAGTTCCTAGGCCACTGTTAGCTCCGCTGAATCTTGCTTAGAGCTCAAGAAGTCATACAAATTGCTAGAAATATGAGCTACGAAACAGCATGATCGCGATCTGGGAAACTATATCGCGATCATGCATCAAATCAATTCCTAATCCCGACCCCCCGTACTCCACAGAAGAGCGGTGCGTACAATTCGCTGCATCTCAGTGATGTTCAGGGCCTGTTTTTCATTCTGGGCGCAGGCGTGGTCATGGGCCTCTTCCTGTCTGTTATGGAGTTCGCCTACCGCTCCGCGCTGCTAGCCAAGCGACAGAGGGTAAGCTGCATGTACAGTAGGGGGGTTGCATATCTGACATGTCCATGCGCGCATGGATGGTATAGCCGAGCTGTTACTATCGCCCAACCACTGCATTCCAGCGCAATTTCGAGAGAGTTTTCCGGGAAATGCTATCGCTGTCTATTCGGGGTCGCCAGGTGTACAGGGACGGCGCGCCGGCAGATGAAACAAATGATGGCGGGTTTGATAATGTGGCCACCCGTCTGTGATGCCTATAATCGCACACCGAAATGAGACAGTCAAGCTGCTCTGAACTAAAAAAATCCAAATTGTAGTTTAGCCTCCCAAAGAGGCAGTGTTTTATCGATGTAGTAATTAAACGGCCTGCACTTATCAAAGAAACAGTTCTTGCTTCGTACTATTAACCATAATTATATACTGCTATTGGTCCTTGATAGAACATTTAAATTCCCAGTGGGACAGGACCTGCAGCACGATTGACTATAAGCGAAAAATTGACGTTGAAGGACACTTATAGGAGACTATTGATTTCAGAAAATGTATACAGTTGTAACATGCAGCTCAAAAATGGAATTGTGTGCGGATCGAAAATAGTTAGCGCATCATATTTACATGTACATATCTCGTACACATGTAACATTAAGGGCTATCTGCATATTGGGCTTGTACATGTACTTTACCACCAGATTCTAGGGCAATCAGCTAGGCCCGGCCACCACAACACAGACATCACAAGTGAAGAGACAAGAAAATTATCAATGAGCTGTGCATGGTCCCCAACCCCATGAACAACTCACTAAGCTTGGACGTGTAATAAATTTTGAATGGAAAAATGCTACCCACATAATGCATCTATATCTCTAATCCGTTTTACATAGTTGACAAATTCTTGCAATGCCTTTCTAAGTGCTCAGTCACAAGGACCTACTGTACATAACACTGAGCAAGTGACTGAGCAAGGACCACTGTATATAACACTGAGCAAGTGAGCAAGGACCACTGTATATAACAATACAATGGTCCCCAACTGAAAAGCAACAACACATCTATCGATCTGTAGCCTACTCCGTAAAGCAAAGAAGCGAAAATTTAAACAAACGTAGTATTAAATCTAATTCACTAGACGTCGCTTTCTAAAAAGCAGAAAATTAATTTTTTATTAGCAAGCTAAATCTAAATTTCTTGTCTAAAATTGCAGGCCCTTTCTTACACCATTGCCACAGGACAGTTCGAAGAAAAGCTAGAGCAGAAAAATTTAGATTGCTTAAGAATGCCGTTTTTATTACCAGTTTAACCATACCTACATCATTAAATATTTAGTAATTTTGTGTATATAACGTTAATAGACGAGCAAAATTAATGTTTTAAATGTAATGTTAAAAATTAACGTGCTATAAGGATACTGTACATGTATTAATTAGCTTGTACCATGCTCCTGCCCTTGCCCAAACTAAAAGCCTTGGCCCTTGCCCCTTGCCACTGTTGCCAGCAGCAGCTTGCCTACCCTACAATTATAAGCTTAGTAAGCATTATTGCTGTTGTAGACAGGCTTTGCTAGGCCTATCTTAGACTAAGCCTTTTAGCGTAAGGCTAGGCCTAAAAAACATAAAGATATTTCTTAACATTGTTTTTTAACCTTCATTTTAAAGTTCAATAATAAAGTAATCCAATCAATTTTCAACTAATAAATAGTTATAGTTATGTGACTGTGACCATATTTTGATTGCTTTCTAATGTTTTATTTCTGTTTTAAAAGTATTTGCAACCTTTAACAAGAAATATAGTACTTTTAGAATAATTTTAATTTAATTTTAATTTTTGCTCAAAGCTATCTTAAGTCAAAGTTATTGTTCTCATTACAAAAATAATTTCTACCCTAATGTATTTATTTAGATAAGTATAATGTGATCTATAGAATATTAATTAATCAAAGAAAATCTTTGTTACTGTTAAAGAAATCAGATTTTTAGTTTATTTTATGTTAATTTTACTCTTATTTTTTAACAACTATAATTAAGCTATATTGCTTGAATAATAAAAAATAATATATTTCTATTGACTTATTAATTGTCAATAAAGTGATAAAATAAAATTGAAGCTAATTAGAAATGTTAAGGAAAAATCAAGATTTAAGAAACATGTTCCTTCTAAGATGGTCTAATAGAAACTATTACTTTATATAAAGTCAAACAATTTTGTTAAAATAAGTGATATTTTGTAAATATGCAGGTATCTAGAAAAATTAGCATGCTCTTAGTTTTTTTAGCAAATGTTTAGTGACAATTTTTTAGCAAAGCAATAGGCTAATGTTTATTAAGACTTATAAGCTGGTAATTCTTGAGATTTAGTAGCAAAATTCTATAGGTTTTAAACATTAATTTCTAGTAGGAATGCTTTATTATAGGAGCTTTTGTTAACATATAATGCTTTTCTTCTACTTTTTCTACTTTTCTTCAAAAAGATCATAATTAAGTCAGTAATGAAATCTGGGGTCATCACTGTAACATTGGTTGCCATGCCAACCTGATTTGCTAGACAACTGACAGTCTGTAGGCTGCACACAGAGCATACAATGGACGGTCAGCAGGACTATCGCTATAACATTGGCGAGGCTTTTCTTCAACAGCAGCAGCAGCCACAGCAGGGCACTCTGTACTATACTGCACTTGCTGCTCCTCATGTGCCGGCGGCAGCTGCTGCCTATGATGCAGACTTCAGCTATCCAGTGCAGCTGCCCCAAGAGAACCCCTACTCCGCGCTGGCCAACCTGCAGATTGAGAAGCGCATAGGGAAGGGCCAGTTCTCGGTTGTGTACAAAGCTCACTGCATTGTTGATGGCAGGGTTGTGGCGCTCAAGAAAGTTCAGGTAGCTAATGTAGCCTCGATTCGTTGCTAAGGCAATTGTGCCTGTTGCTATGCAGTGTGCCGCTTCGAACTTGCTAACTCGGCGCTGCTCTCTAATCATTTCTTAGCCATACAGCTTTCTAATCAAATTCGATCTAACAAATCGATCAATAACTGCAATAACAAATTTTGGCAAGGCTAATTATCGATCTGCTGATCAGCTGATTTAATATTAGTAACCCGAGCGCCACTCAATCAAAACTGCTAATTTAAATTCAAACAATGCGCGTCTTGCAGCAGCCATGGACGCTGACTTTGTGGTGCCGAATCACGACCCGGAAAATAAGTACGGTTCCCTGGCCAAGTTCAAAATTGATAAAAAAATTGGCAAGGGCCAGTTCAGCGAGGTTTGGCGCGCCATCTGCCGCGAGGACGAATGCGTGGTGGCACTTAAGAAGGTCCAGGTAGGGCCTCGGCTGCCCCTTGCGCTGGATTCTGCACTGGGATTCCTGGATTGTTCTCTCCGGCTTGACCCTCACTTCCCATATTGGGATCTGATCTCTAGCTCCGGCTTGACCCTCACTTCCCATATTGGGATCTGATCTCTTAGCTCCGGCTTGACCCTCACTTCCCATATTGGGATCTGATCTCTAGCTCCGGCTTGACCCTCACTTCCCATATTGGGATCTGATCTCTAGCTCCGGCTTGACCCTCACTTCCCATATTGGGATCTGATCTCTAGCTCCGGCTTGACCCTCACTTCCCATATTGGGATCTGATCTCTTAGCTCCGGCTTGACCCTCACTTCCCATATTGGGATCTGATCTCTAGCTCCGGCTTGACCCTCACTTCCCATATTGGGATCTGATCTCTAGCTCCGGCTTGACCCTCACTTCCCATATTGGGATCTGATCTCTAGCTCCGGCTTGACCCTCACTTCCCATATTGGGATCTGATCTCTAGCTCCGGCTTGACCCTCACTTCCCATATTGGGATCTGATCTCTAGCTCCGGCTTGACCCTCACTTCCCATATTGGGATCTGATCTCTAGCTCTGGCTTGACCCTCACTTCCCATATTGGGATCTGATCTCTTAGCTCCGGCTTGACCCTCACTTCCCATATTGGGATCTGATCTCTAGCTCCGGCTTGACCCTCACTTCCCATATTGGGATCTGATCTCTAGCTCCGGCTTGACCCTCACTTCCCATATTGGGATCTGATCTCTAGCTCCGGCTTGACCCTCACTTCCCATATTGGGATCTGATCTCTAGCTCCGGCTTGACCCTCACTTCCCATATTGGGATCTGATCTCTAGCTCCGGCTTGACCCTCACTTCCCATATTGGGATCTGATCTCTAGCTCCGGCTTGACCCTCACTTCCCATATTGGGATCTGATCTCTAGCTCCGGCTTGACCCTCACTTCCCATATTGGGATCTAATCTCTAGCTCCGGCTTGACCCTCACTTCCCATATTGGGATCTGATCTCTAGCTCCGGCTTGACCCTCACTTCCCATATTGGGATCTGATCTCTAGCTCCGGCTTGACCCTCACTTCCCATATTGGGATCTGATCTCTAGCTCCGGCTTGACCCTCACTTCCCATATTGGGATCTGATCTCTAGCTCCGGCTTGACCCTCACTTCCCATATTGGGATCTGATCTCTAGCTCCGGCTTGACCCTCACTTCCCATATTGGGATCTGATCTCTAGCTCCGGCTTGACCCTCACTTCCCATATTGGGATCTGATCTCTTAGCTCCGGCTTGACCCTCACTTCCCATATTGGGATCTGATCTCTAGCTCCGGCTTGACCCTCACTTCCCATATTGGGATCTGATCTCTAGCTCCGGCTTGACCCTCACTTCCCATATTGGGATCTGATCTCTAGCTCCGGCTTGACCCTCACTTCCCATATTGGGATCTGATCTCTAGCTCCGGCTTGACCCTCACTTCCCATATTGGGATCTGATCTCTAGCTCCGGCTTGACCCTCACTTCCCATATTGGGATCTGATCTCTAGCTCCGGCTTGACCCTCACTTCCCATATTGGGATCTGATCTCTAGCTCCGGCTTGACCCTCACTTCCCATATTGGGATCTGATCTCTAGCTCCGGCTTGACCCTCACTTCCCATATTGGGATCTGATCTCTAGCTCCGGCTTGACCCTCACTTCCCATATTGGGATCTGATCTCTAGCTCCAGCTTGACCCTCACTTCCCATATTGGGATCTGATCTCTAGCTCCGGCTTGACCCTCACTTCCCATATTGGGATCTGATCTCTAGCTCCGGCTTGACCCTCACTTCCCATATTGGGATCTGATCTCTAGCTCCGGCTTGACCCTCACTTCCCATATTGGGATCTAATCTCTAGCTCCGGCTTGACCCTCACTTCCCATATTGGGATCTGATCTCTAGCTCCGGCTTGACCCTCACTTCCCATATTGGGATCTGATCTCTAGCTCCGGCTTGACCCTCACTTCCCATATTGGGATCTGATCTCTAGCTCCGGCTTGACCCTCACTTCCCATATTGGGATCTGATCTCTAGCTCCGGCTTGACCCTCACTTCCCACATCGGCCTAAAGGCAGCTTTCAGAATCCCATGCAGGCCGTCAAATAGTCTTGATTTGCCAAGCGCCTGGCAAACTAACATATTTGCACTTTTGCCTGATTGCAACTCACAACTCGGCTGATTTTTTGCCTAATTCTTGATTGACTTTACAAAGTGCTCAACTTTCTCAACTCAAGAGAGAGATTTGAGCACGGCCCAGCAGAGATCAAACAGGCAAAACGCAGAGCTCGCCCGCCCGCCACAACCCGCAGATCTTCGAGATGATGGACGCCAAGGCGCGGCAGGACTGCATCAAGGAGATCGACTTGCTCAAGGTGGGTACAAATGGAGGGCCGAAGCCCCGGCCTTTTAATCCCCCAAGCCTCAGGCTCAGGTGGCATGGGATAGGGGGTTATGCAGGCGCTGTGTGAAGAAAAGTCCTCAGATGAATTATTGACCCACCGGTTTTGCTCATGAATAATTTATGCTCGCCCGGCACACCGCAGCAACTGGACCACCCGAACGTCATTCGCTACCTGGCCTCATTTATTGAGAACAATGAGCTGAACATTGTGCTGGAGCTGGCCGACGCCGGGGACCTGTCCCGCATGATCAAGGTGAGCTGCTGATGCCTCACGGACTCTTGGGTATAAACTTCTGGAGTGGAAACCCCTTCACTTTCACTACTGCCTCACGGACTCCTGGATATATACATCTGGAGTGAAAACCCCTTCACTTTCACTACTGCCTCACGGACTCCTGGGTATAAAAATCTGGAGTGAAAACCCCTTCACTTTCACTACTGCCTCACGGACTCTTGGGTATAAACATCTGGAGTGAAAACCCCTTCACTTTCACTACTGCCTCACGGACTCCTGGGTATAAACATCTGGAGTGAAAACCCCTTCACTTTCACTACTGCCTCACGGACTCCTGGGTATAAACATCTGGAGTGAAAACCCCTCCACTTTCACTACTGCCTCACGGACTCCTGGGTATAAACATCTGGAGTAGAAATCCCCTCCGCTTTCACTACTGCCTCACGGACTCCTGGGTATAAACATCTGGAGTAGAAATCCCCTCCGCTTTCACTACTGCCTCACGGACTCCTGGATAGAAGCATCAGGAGTGGAAACTCTGATTTCACTATCTCACAGACTTCTAGATAGAAATATCTGGAGTGGAAACCCCCTCCGCTCTCACTACTTCTTCAAGCTGCTCAGTCTCCAGATGTGTAGGTTTAGCACTCCGTGCCTTAATGAATTCTTAGTGCCACTTTTCCTCTTCCCTATCCTCACGCACAGCACAATGGCCGCCCCGCTCTCATATCCCCTCGCCGCCCCGTTGCAACCCGCCTTGCAGCACTTCAAGAAGCAGCAGCGCCTCATCCCGGAGAAGACCATCTGGAAGTACTTTGTGCAGATCTGCAGCGGCCTGGACCACATGCACTCCAAGCGGATTATGCACAGAGGTGGGCTGCTATTGCCATGGCTTGAGGGCATTGCCTTCTCACTTGAGGGTGTGGGGAGCAGGCAGTCTCAGCATGACTTTTCTCTCAATAGTGGCCCCTGAAAGAGCCAAGAGTCAAAGACTGTGAACTCATTTCCATCGCTTCGCCTTTGTTAAAGCTGGTTATTGATTTGAACCGGAGCGAAATTCAGGATCCGGTTCTGCATTGATTGCACCAAAGATCTCTAAAAGCATTTAGAAATTGGCGTCCATATCACTAATGAGTAGTATGCATCGGCTTTGATACCCGCAGACATCAAGCCGGCTAACGTGTTCATCACGGCCAGCGGCCAGGTTAAGCTGGGAGACCTAGGCCTTGGTCGCTTCTTCAGCTCCAAGACCACCAATGCCCACTCGCTTGGTGAGTGGTTGCTGCTCTGTTGGGTCAGGAGTCGGGACTGTTGGGTCAGGAGTTGGGACTGTTGGGTCAGGAGTCGGGACTGTTGGGTCAGGAGTCGGGACTGTTGGGTCAGGAGTCGGGACTGTTGGGTCAGGAGTCGGGACTGTTGGGTCAGGAGTCGGGACTGTTGGGTCAGGAGTCGGGACTGTTATGTCAAAAGTCTGGACTCTTGTTTCAGGAGTCTGGACTGTTGGGTCAGGAGTCGGGACTGTTATGTCAGGAGTCGGGACTGTTATGTCAGGAGTCTGGACTCTTGTTTCAGGAGTTGGGACTGTTGGGTCAGGAGTCGGGACTGTTGGGTCAGGAGTCTGGACTGTTAGATCACTCATAGCAGCCCGCCGCCCCCCCCCAGTCGGCACGCCCTACTACATGAGCCCCGAGCGCATCCACGAGAACGGCTACAACTTCAAGTCGGACCTGTGGTCCCTGGGCTGCCTGCTGTACGAGATGGCCGCCCTGCAGAGCCCCTTCTATGGAGACAAGATGAACCTGTACTCGCTGTGCAAGAAGATTGAGCAGTGCGACTATCCGCCCCTGCCTGCGGACATCTATTCGAGCGAGGTAAACTTGTTATCAAGTTTAATAAGCTGTTTTTATATTTCTGATTTTCAGTAGTACTTTAAAAATCGCCTCATTTTGAAATCTAATTTTATTATCAACATACCTGTTTAATTGGGCTAACCCTGGGGTCGGCAAACTCCGACCCGCAAAGCCTCTCTATCCGGCCATCGGGTCCTTTGAAACTTCACAATAGCGAGCCCGTCCGCTCATGGTTCATATCTCTTTTAAGCACTCCTCCCCTCTCCCCTCTCTCTTCTCCCCTTTTTCCTCTCCCATCTCGCCTCTCTCCTCTCTCCTCTCTCCTCTCTCCTCTCTCCTCTCTCCTCTCCTCTCCCTTCTCTCCCCCTCTCTCCTCTCCCCTCTCCTCTCTCGCCCCTCTCCCCTCTCCCCTCTCTCCTCTCTCCTCTCTCCTCTCTCCTCTCTCCTCTCTCCTCTCCTCTCCCTTCTCTCCCCTCTCTCTCCTCTCCCCTCTCCTCTCTTCTCCCTTCTCCCCCCTTTCTCTTCTCTCCCCTCTACTCTCTCCTCTCTCTTCCCTCTCCCCTCGCCCCTCTACTCTCTCCTCTCTCTCCTTTCTCTCCCCTCTCTTCCCTCTCCCCTCTCCACTCTCCCCTCTTTTTCTCTCCGCTCTCCTCTCTCCTCTGCCCTCTCTCCTCTCTGATCTCTCTCCCCTCTTTACTCTTCTATCTTTTCTCTCATCCCATCTCTCGCCTCTCCTCTCTTCTCTCATCTCTTATCTTCTATTCCCTCTCCTTCCTACTCTCTGGAGAGTGAGGAGAGTGAGAAGGAGAGCTGAAGCCATGAGCTGGATTTTTTATTCTGTTCTTGAGGTTAAAAAGTTTGTCAAAAATTGCGTAAAAAGTCACGGCTTTCTCAAATATCTGCAAGAGTTTATGCATTCCTGTTTTACGCCACCAGTCTGTTACGTATACATGTACTACTGACAGTAGCTTACTGGCCTCTAATTCCCCATCGCCGCCGCCCGCAGCTGCGCGACCTGGTCAGTGCCATGATCCAGCCCAGCCCGGACGCCAGGCCTGACATCTCCTACGTGTACGAGGTGGCCCAGCGGATGCACGCCAAGTACAGCCAGCAGCCGTGAGGGCCACGCTTGCCAGAGTCCGAAGCCCGATCAGCTGCGGCTCCGACTCGCCTCCTGCATCCCCGAGAGCCATGTTCATTTTTATTTGTTTTTCTGCTTCTACCTAACTTTTTCATTGTTGTGACGAAATTTTTTCGAGCCATCGCCAAACCCAGCGATTCGGCCACTGATTACTGAATTGATTACCGATCATCCCAAGGATTACAGGTGACAGCAAGATGCAGAGTGAAGAACAGAGCGGAGGGCCAGCCCCCAAGGCATACAGGAGTGTACATGCCTGACGATTAGGAAGCCAGGGCCGCTGTACACCCTGTGTGAGCGAGTGTTGGCGCGCTTGTTAGTGCTCAGGAGCCAGCGAGCTGGTCAGAATTGCCTCGCCGCTGGCTTTGGGCCGAAGCCGCCGCCAGGGTGCCCACGCGGCAATCTCTTGAGGCATTCTAGAGGTCTATTAGAAATCCAAGGGCAACTCATTGGTTTCCGGTCCCGAGTTTTCAAATTGTCCTGAATAAAATCAATCATTTTTGGAGGGATAGTTTCCCGTGTCGCTTGTCCGCTCTCTTCTCTCCGCTGTGCAGGTCATGCACACTATTAATTCAGTAGCTGATGCGCATATTGCAGGGACTATTCGATCTCGATTTTTTATGATGATGCAGATGGAGACTGGGAATTTCCTGACTATGCTTAGTACTCGACAGGGTGCTCGCCGGTCTGATTGTGTAGAGTCGAACATTTAGTTGAACTGGTCGAGCATGATTGAGCAAATTTATCTGCAAGTTTATTCAAGCTAAATTTATTCAAGCTAGATAGACTTATGCCTGTTCATTCATTCAATACTGCGCGGTCCATCTTGTTGATGGCTCTAATCTTTGATCCAACCTGTAATTATTTGCATTGGCCCGCGCCGATTTCACCTTTTTGCCATAGAGTTTGCATCCTATTTGCAGGCCTCGCCGCTTGCACAGACTGCGACAGAGCTGCACTTTGTTGATTGCGTCACAGGTTGCGGTTCCGCACGCCCGCACTTTGCTGCACAAGTGTTGTTCATAGTGTATAGTATTATAATATACTTTATATAGTTATTCCTAATCATGTAGCTATTGGCCTGAGCAATGTTTACTCTACGACTTTTATGTTCACAAATTCACAAACTCACTGTTGGCCAATGCCCCCCTTATTATTAGTCCCCGACAATCTGGCTGTGATATCCCAGCAAATCTTGGCTGCGAGGCTATTTTATTATTAATGCTTAATTGATCCCAATGCTTTTTTGTCAGCCCTGTTTGCTACTTTACTGATCAGCGTGGCCTTACCTGCCGGAGCTCGCGCCCCGAGCCGCCCGTGTCAACTGCGCCGGTTGCTTTTTTTGTTTTTTTGCCCGACTGCTCCACAAGACTAGTGGCTGAAATGCAAACCTTTCCTGCGCGTTTACTCCTCCAGTCTTTTAACATTCGTTATCGCTTCTACCTGTTTGCTCTACAGGAAAGCGCCTGTTAGTGCATTCTTGTTTGCGTCTCAGCTTCTTGTTTTCAGTTTGTCTCTCTAGATTATGTGCGAAAATATATCATTTACTTTTTAAAGACTTTCCTGTCTATATCTTAGCTCACTGGCCGAAACATTGTTTGATTTTGTTGCCACGAATTTTCACGTCTGTACTTTTAAACTGCAACTGGGGGGAAATGGAAACTTAATTTCATGCATTGTTCACTAACCTAAAATGGAGCGTCATTCTTTTATGATTAGGAAGCGCAGCACAACTGTAAAAAAAATTACAGTTTAACTAATGTTGAGTGATCGAATAAAACGCAATTAATTTTATGTGAACGGCGCAGACGAATACCGAATAGCATTATTAACTTTTATGTCAAAAGTTCGAGTTCGAGCATTAGCGTATCTCGAATTGCTACAGAGTCCCTGGATATTGATTCCCACCGCTTGTCAACATTTTCATTACGAAGCAAATTAAGCAGCTAATATAAATATAAGCTACTGAAGAGGAAATAAAGCGCGAGCCTTAATTCGATCACCGATGCTTTTTGAAGAGTCTTTTACGAAGTTGTTTATTAGCCAGTATACTCTAAGGATAGAGGAGTAATGATAAATGCCTTCAATTCCATCTTTTTCGATAGAAATGGGCTTATGTGCGATCGTAAAGACTACTATATTTTTTGGAACATTCAGAAAAATTTTGTAAGAATGCACTTGTTTCCTTCAGTTCTTTGCAAATTGATCGTATTCGAAAGCTGTGGTAGCAACAAAGAAGATAAATCTTGCTAAAAAGCAAATTTCCGTAACAAATTTTCGTAAAACTGGTATAGGCTATAACAAAGTGATTTAGAGAGATTTAAGCTGCAAATAAGATTTTTTAAAAATCTTTGCTGTAAATTATGTATTTACGTTTCACAAATTTTTTTGTCATGTTTAATTGAAAATAATTATTAGTTGAAATGATATTTTCAATGAATCACTGAATCTCAAATTTATGTGTTGTCTTTTTAAATTGTAATCAGTATTTGTATTTGCCTGTAGCTTTGGTTTACAAAGCTGGCATTTTCGTTGTTTTTATCTCACCATTTCACTTTCAGAATTTTATAGCATTTACAAAGAATTCGACACTACTATACTAGGGGGGCCACCCCTATTTTTCCGTGGCTAGAGTCTGGACTTGCATATAAGAAGAAAAAGGTAGTTTAATTTTTGTGACGCCGCCAACAAAGCAGAAATACTAGAACCACCAAAATAATTTCAATATACTTATTAAAGGTTGGGCCAATCTGTCCCCCGTTTTTAAAATCCTGATGCTGGGAGCTTCTGGCCCGCGGCGACCCCTTGGCCATGGGAAGAGCCGAGGGCAAAACTCAGGATCCATTGATCCACCACTAAATACAATATTAATAATCAATAAAAGATAGATTATATAGGCAAATATGCATTTTGTTTAATATTAACATTTTGTCATTTTATAATGTTTATTTTCTATATATATTTCACTGTGATGCAATGCAAGAGTTGAAGGTACTAGATAGTTTATATATATGTGACAGGCCTGTTGGCTCTGTCTTCCTAATCGTTAGCCCTTGTCTAGTCACTTATCCCACCGCTGGTACTAAAGTTGTGACAATGGTTATTGTTCTCTCTATATAAATCTTAACCGCTGACACCAAAGTTGACGTAGGGCTTATTTCTGTCTTTCAACTATCCCACTAATTGCCACCAAGTTGTCTCAGGGCTCTTATTTATTCTCTTATTGATCTTACTTGCTGCCACTAAGTTGTGCTAGTGTTAATCTTCTATTTCCTACTTTTGCATAAATGTACTATTATTGGTAGCGTCTACTTATCTACTTCTATTGGTAGCGTCTACTTCTCTATTTTTGGCCTGAGCGGTCTATTGGCACTGTCTACTTCTTAGTCTCTCAGTCCTGGTGTTCCTGGGATCAGAGGGTCACAGCTTTATGCGTTTTCCCTGCCCTGAGGCGACTTTCTCTCGATATGAGGTGGTTCTCCTGCCCTGAGGCAAATTTACAATTACTGCCCTGAGGCGATTCTCAAGGGGGCCGTAGCCTAGCAGTAGCGCAGCTGCTCTGGTGTGCCGCGACCCAGGCTCGATTCCAAGTGCAGCCACATTAATTTGGGGCTGGATTGGAATCTTGGCTTGGCTCGCTTGTGCAATTAACGGCCTTGAGAGCCAACCCCCCAAGGCGCAGTGAAGTGTACATGCCTAACAATTATTAAAGTTAGGGCCGCTGTACACTCCTGTGTGAGTGTGTGCCTGCGTAATGTATCCGCGCGCTTGTATGCCTGCTCAGGGGAGTCGGCGGAATGGGCAGTAATGCCTCTCGCCGGTTGTGTGCCAATGTTGCTTAAATTGCGCCAGGGTGCACACAACCCCCCTGCCTCTAATAAAAAAATAGAGGCAATTCTCGCTTTCTAGCGGTCCTTTTAGTAATACTCCCAATTTGGGGTCTTATGCTATCGCAATGAGTGAAGTCGAATAAGAATGCTTTAGAATATTTATCGAGTGAACTAATTGTCACTGTCTTGCCTGAGCATGCAGGACGAAGGAGTTATCCTCTTGGCCCATTCTGAGCTCCTATTTATACAGTTTTGCCTATGTATTTAAAACAAAATTGGTTTCGTACAATATTAATTGTGTTCACAACATTAAAACAAAAAAATTAGCATTTTGTGGGAATTCAAACAATGGTCTTTCTAAGAAATAAATGTGACATGAGTAGGTTTTAAAGCATTCATACTGTATTATAAAAAGCCCTTCCTCATATAGAAGGTACTAGATAGTTTATATATATGCACTTTTACTAGCTAGATATTTCCCATCTTTATATCCATCTTTGCATTTTATCTAACATTATGTTTTGATGAAAAAAAATTTATTGAATAAGGTTAAATTTATTTCTAATTTTTCGCCTTTATAATAAGAAATATGTACAAGAAAGAATGCTAAAGTTTTTTGTATAATAAAGATACTATATTATGTATGATTTAATAATTTTTTATAGTTAATATTCAATAAGAAAAAGCTTATTTATATTGATATTTAGAAATTTATATAAATAATTAATTTCTTAATTCTTGATTTACTTTACAATTTTTTTGAAAAAATCTTATTTTTAATTACTTATTTAACTAAGATTAGTAGCTCTAGTGCTACCAAAGGGCATATATATATGCATAATAGCTAGCTAGTCTAGCCAATCTAGCTAGCATAAATTATGACACCAAAGAAGGGTAAATAACAAAGTTAAAAATGAAAAACAAAAAAGAAAGACAATAAAAAGTGGTATAGGTAAATTTAAAAAACAAAGCAAGTTGCAAAAAGAACATAACTAGGTTGCATTTTTGGTTGAAGCAATCACATGGCAAGTGTAAATTCTGAGGGTTACAATGTTTCAAACAGCCTATAACATTTTACAAGTAGTACATAGAATACTACTCCCATATTTTGAGGGCCATAGGCATTTTCATTATTATTAACATAGCTTTGCTTATTTTCAATTTAACAAGTTTGCATTGTTAGTTTCTGAAGCACCAGAACACATCGAATTTGTATTGCATGCTATGCTTGGCTCTGAGCCCATGTGACACACCAAGATGTTCAACTGCGTGCGGCCCCCTGAGCAGCAGCAGCAGCAGCAGCTCAGCCCACAGCAGCAGCTTGAGCCAGACGTGGCCTCCGTTGGTGCCAACTCCATTGCTGCCACTGGCGCGCCGCCTCCCAGCAGCCGCTGCCGTCCAGCAAAGGTGCAGATTGTTTTCTGTTTGTTTCTGATGGCCATTCAAATATCAGTGTCTGTGCGCTGTTTCGACTGTCAGTGCCTGTGCGCTGTTTAGCCTAAAACGCACACAGTTTTAAAGAGAACTCTTAAGATTCACACATTTAGCTCTTGGGATTCACGCTTATAGTTTCTGAAACTCACAAATTGATTTATTTTTAATACCACCAGGTGCGAGTCCGCCTGCGCCTCCTTGAGCTGGAAGGCGTCACGCTGAGCCATGGCATTTTATTTGCTAAGGTGCGCCTGCTTCGGGGCGGCCGGTTCTGCCAGCACTCCGAGCACAGGTGAGCTGCGCACCCGTTCAACTCTTGAGAGCCCTTGGCTAAATTTAGCTGCGCCCCGCTCACAATGGGCTGCTGGGATGCAGCAGAGTGAATTGAAATAAACAGAAAGTCAGTCTGAAGCTCTACCGATGGCGCCCACGCAATGTGAGCGCCCGTTCGGGCAGCCAGCGTCAGTCAGGAGTGCATTTTATATTTTGCCTCAAATGTCTGCACTTCTATTTATACGCTGAGCTGCTCCATTTTTTCTAGCTGTTTTCGTTTCAGTTAGTCTGCTTTGTATCCTCCTGGATAATATCTCTGGTAACACACAGTGACTCCCGTCTTCCATCCCATTGCAACACGAAGTCCCATCTCCCTGGTCACCCAGTCTCATCTCCCTGGTCACGCAGTCTCATCTCCCTGGTCACGCAGTCTCATCTCCCTGGTCACCCAGTCTCATCTCCCTGGTCACCCAGTCTCATCTCCCTGTTCACTCAGTCTCATCTCCCTGGTCACCCAGTCTCATCTCCCTGGTCACCCAGTCTCATCTCCCTGTTCACTCAGTCTCATCTCCTTGGTCACTCAGTCTCATCTCCCTGGTCACGCAGTCTCATCTCCCTGGTCACGCAGTCTCATCTCCCTGGTCACCCAGTCTCATCTCCCTGGTCACCCAGTCTCATCTCCCTGTTCACTCAGTCTCATCTCCTTGGTCACTCAGTCTCATCTCCCTGGTCACCCAGTCTCATCTCCCTGGTCACCCAGTCTCATCTCCCTGTTCACTCAGTCTCATCTCCTTGGTCACTCAGTCTCATCTCCCTGGTCACGCAGTCTCATCTCCCTGGTCACGCAGTCTCATCTCCCTGGTCACCCAGTCTCATCTCCCTGTTCACTCAGTCTCATCTCCCTGGTCACCCAGTCTCATCTCCCTGGTCACCCAGTCTCATCTCCCTGTTCACTCAGTCTCATCTCCTTGGTCACTCAGTCTCATCTCCCTGGTCACTCAGTCTCATCTCCCTGGTCACTCAGTCTCATCTCCCTTGGTCACACGCAGTCTCATCTCCCTGGTCACTCAGTCTCATCTCCCTTGGTCACACGCAGTGTCATCTCCCTGGTCACTCAGTCTCATCTCCCTGGTCACTCAGTCTCATCTCCCTGGTCACTCAGTCCCATCTCCCTGGTCACCCAGTCCCATCTCCCTGGTCACCCAGTCTCATCTCCCTGGTCACTCAGTCTCATCTCCCTGGTCACTCACAGCAGTCCCATCTCCCTGGTCACCCAGTCTCATCTCCCTGGTCACTCGCAGTCTCATCTCCCTGGTCACTCGCAGTCTCATCTCCCTGGTCACTTAGTCTCATCTCCCTGGTCGCACGCAGTCCCATCTCCCTGGTCACTCACAGTCCCAATCTCCCTGGTCACCTCCGGCCCACCCGCAGGGAGATCCGGGACAACAAGGTGTCCTGGTCCGACCAGCCCCCCATGGAGTTTGTCTGCCGGCTGGGCCTGCAACCGCCTGTCGCCCCCGCCGCCGCGCCGGCCGTCCACCTGCGCGTCTCCGTGCGGCGCGAGGAGCGAGGCGGCCGCTCGTATACGAAGATCGGCTACGCTGTGATCGACCTGACGGACCTGGCCTGGGTAGGCGACACCGAGCACAAGTGCATCCTCAGCCCCTACAGCCAGGGCCAGCGGCTGGACAACAGCACCCTCCGCCTCAGCCTGCAGCCCCTGCTGCCCTCCGCCACGTCCACGGCTGCAGACGGCTCGGTCGCCTCGGCCGTTGCGGCCTCCACGCCAGACAGCGCGGCGCCCGTCCTCACGTCCGCCTCCGCCTCCTCAGCAGCCCTCGGCACCCTGGGCGGCGGCGGCCTCGGCCACAGACGGAACGCATCGAATTTCTCCGCCTGCTCGGTGCGGACCCACAGCAGAACCAACAGTCTGGAGCAGGAGGCCGTGATGTGAGCTCAAACTGATGCTGCCTAGCTGTTTTTGTCTCAACTTCCCAGATCCTCAGGCTGAGCAGCCAGACTTCCAGATCCTCAGGCTGAGCAGCCAGACTCCCAGATCCTCAGGCTGAGCAGCCAGACTCCCAGATCCTCAGGCTGAGCAGCCAGCCTCCCAGATCCACAGGCTGAGCAGCCAGCCTCCCAGATCCTCAGGCTGAGCAGCCAGCCTCCCAGATCCTCAGGCTGAGCAGCCAGACTCCCAGATCCTCAGGCTGAGCAGCCAGCCTCCCAGATCCTCAGGCTGAGCAGCCAGACTCCCAGATCCTCAGGCTGAGCAGCCAGACTCCCAGATCCTCAGGCTGAGCAGCCAGACTCCCAGATCCTCAGGCTGAGCAGCCAGCCTCCCAGATCCTCAGGCTGAGCAGCCAGACTCCCAGATTCTCAGGCTGAGCAGCCAGCCTCCCAGATCCTCAGGCTGAGCAGCCAGCCTCCCAGATCCTCAGGCTGAGCAGCCAGCCAAAACTCAGTTCCCCAGTGCAGGCATAGTCCCGCTGCTTTCACTGGCTGTCACAAGATTAAAGTTCCCTCTGTCACCCTTCTGACTGGAAACCCCCAGCCAGTTTCCCATTGACTTTCCCGACCGGTTCCACGCGCTGCCCTGAGATCAATGGCGCCTCCGCATGACTGACTGACCGCCCCCTCTCCCGCTAGATCGATCTGGCCGCAAGCCAGCGGCAACCGACAGGAAAAATATGAAAATAATAGGAAGGCGGTCCCCGCGTGAGGAAGCCCCGGGCTTGGCAAACAGGGGAGTGAGGGTGGCCGCTAAGCTGTGTGTTTTGTTGTGGGGGGGGGGCTCTGCCAGCGCGTGCAATGCCAGAGTGAGGTAGCGCAGGTGGGCTTTCACCTTTCTGCGTACTTTTCTTTACTAAAACATTCCATGCAGAGCCGTGTATTGCGCACGCATTGGGTGTAATGCGACCCGTCAGTTATTTTATTTAGCAATGTTTACCGACTGCAGGCTTTAAAGTACAATTCTGGCTTTTCTGATAATATGATTTATATGGTGTGGTGTGAATGCAGATATGTGGTGTGAATAATGTGGTGTGAATGCAGATATGTGGGTGTGAATAATGTGGTGTGAATGCAGATATGTGGTGTGAATAATGTGGTGTGAATGCAGATATATGGTGTGAATAATATGGTGTGAATGCAGATATGTGGTGTGAATAATCTGGTGTGAATGCAGATATGTGGTGTGAATAATCTGGTGTGAATGCAGATATGTGGTGTGAATAATCTGGTGTGAATGCAGATATGTGGTGTGAATAATCTGGTGTGAATGCAGATATGTGGTGTGAATAATCTGGTGTGAATGCAAATATGTGGTGTGAATAATCTGGTGTGAATGCAGATATGTGGTGTGAATAATCTGGTGTGAATGCAGATATGTGGTGTGAATAATCTGGTGTGAATGCAGATATGTGGTGTGAATAATCTGGTGTGAATGCAGATATGTGGTGTGAATAATCTGGTGTGAATGCAGATATGTGGTGTGAATAATCTGGTGTGAATGCAGATATGTGGTGTGAATAATATGGTGTGAATGCAGATATGTGGTGTGAATAATATGGTGTGAATGCAGATATGTGGGTGTGAATGCAGAGGTGTGTGTGTGAATGCAGATATGTGGTGTGAATAATATGGTGTGAATGCAGATATGTGGGTGTGAATGTGAAAGCAAGAGTGGGTGTGAATGCAGATATGTGGGTGTGAATGTGAAAGCAAGAGTGGGTGTGAATGCAGATATGTGGGTGTGAATGTGAAAGCAAGAGTGGGTGTGAATGCAGATATGTGGGTGTGAATGCAGATATGTGTGTGTGAATGCAGAGGTGGGTGTGTGAATGCAGAGGTGGGTGTGAATACAGGTGGGAGTGTGTGCTATTGAATAGCAGCCAATGCCACTAAAAGCATGTGGGTGAATAGGTGTGAAGAGTGAGTGAGTGAACAGCGCACTAAAATGTAATTAAAGAGGCCCTCGCCAGCGCATGCATTGCTTTATTCTTCAGTGCTGCTGGCCCGCGTTTCCAGTCGGGCCTGGGACGATTGGCGTCGTTGCCAAGTCCGCCAGGTGTCTCTCAAGCTTTCCAATTTCAATAAACGCCTGACCTTGCGCCCCCCCCTCCCCACCAATTCGCAATTTCAGCACCTCCAACTCCAGCCAGTCTTCCAGCGTGCCCTCGTTTGACCTCGCCTTGTCGTCCAGCCTGGAGCGGAGGCGCGTAAGTCTTGGCTGTGGGCGGTTTTCAGGACAGACTACTGTTAGTAGTCTGGTGGGCTTGGATAATGGCAGGGGAGGGTAGCTAATGGACAGGGGAGGGTAGCTAATGGACAGGGGAGGGTAGCTAATGGACAGGGGAGGGTAGCTAATGGACAGGGGAGGGTAGCTAATGGACAGGGGAGGGTAGCTAATGGACAGGGGAGGGTAGCTAATGGACAGGGGAGGGTAGCTAATGGACAGGGGAGGGTAGCTAATGGACTACCATTATGAATGAATTTAGTTCGTATATTTAGTTTTCACACGGCTTATCCGTATGCACCTACTACTCGTCATTTTACTGTCAGTAGTATGACCAGCGGATTTCGTCCATTTTTCTGCTGACAGGCCGCGCTGACGCCCGCCAGGGAGCTCAGCAGCCGCATCGCCAACACGCGGACCGACAACTTCCAGATTGTGAAGGAGGTGCTCGAGCGGGAGGGCATCCTGGTTGGAGCGGAGCTGGCAGACAGCTGACCTGGGACAATCCGCTTCTCCTTGGGAGCTGTTTGTGAATGAGTACTCTGTGAATACAGAATCTGTGAATGGGTACTCTGTGAATACAGAATCTGTGAATGGGTACTCTGTGAATACAGAATCTGTGAATGGGTGCTCTGTGAATACAGAATCTGTGAATGGGTACTCAGTGAATACAGAATCTGTGAATGGGTACTCAGTGAATACAGAATCTGTGAATGGGTACTCTGTAAATACAGAATCTGTGAATGGGTACTCTGTAAATACAGAATCTGTGAATGGGTACTCTATGAATATAGAATTGGTAAAAAGATATTCTGTGAATGGATGGTCGGTAACTGCAGGATCTGTGAATGGGTGTTCTGTGAACTTTGGTGTCTGTCATGCCATGGTGTCTGTCACGGGGGAATTGTGAATGGGTCGTGAATCGCAGCAGCTGTCTGTGAAGCTGGGCTGTGAGTGAGTCGGTCGTGAAAGCTGTGGCGAGTGGCGCAGTCTAGCCAGATGTATTCCTAGTGCAAATGGGTGTTGTCAGCCCTACAGTATGTAATAATATTATGCTATACTACTACAATGTACCCGTATCCATGCGCTGCTCTCATCCGTTCCTTTTTTGCTTTTTTCTGCCTCCTCAAACTCTTTCCCAGTCCGACCTCAGTGAACTTCGAAATTCTCTTTTTTGTAATCTCGCGCTTGCCGCCTTAAATACACTACTGACTGACGGAACTCCGTGCCGAAAACTGTAACATTTTGCTTTTTCTTCCGGCTCTGAGATAACTCTTCTTGGGTTTCAGCAGTTCGGACCAAAACAAAAAAGCAGTTTTGCTGACTTCTCTGAGTTTGGCTTCTTCGCAGCCGCTCGTTCTCAATCATGCAACTTTAACTTCCTGTGTAGGGAATTTGGGGCGCCATGCAGTGGAGCTGAATTAACAATAAGATTTGTTTACACTTACACCGGTTGTTGCCACTATAGACAATGTTTACCAATATAGTTTTTTATATTGTTGTTGACCATTGTCTTTAGAAAGTTATATCAGTTTTTTTAAGCCAGACCTAGCTTAAGTCACAAAGCAAAAATAGGGCCTGACTATTTTTACTGGGCCTCTATAGGCTAGAGTTGTTTATTTCTATATAAAATACAGCAGAGTACCATTTTTAAGTATGCTAGATTAAAAAAGGTAATCTTTACAAAACTTAATCAAGTGCAATCATTGGTTTTGTGATGAAAAAAAAAGAATTTTTTCTATCTCCGCAGTGTATTTTTGCCGGAAATCAGCCTCCAAAAACACACCATCTTTGAGTTTACCGTCCTGATATACCTGCTAGTGGTCCTTGGCTTTACCATAGACATCGTACGTGCTTTACTTTAGACGTCGTATTGTTTTTACCATAGACTATCTTGTCTAAACACACTCCACACCACATAATGCACCAGATAGAAGCATGGATGAAGGAATAACATGGATTGCTCATCTGAACTTGAAATTTATCCCCGTAGGAAAACTATTCGTTGATGAAAGTAAAAATATCTAGATAATCCCCCGTAGGATTTGAATTGTTTTGGAGATGCATTATTGGATTCCCAGCAGCTCACCAGCGAGTCAAATCCTACTGGGAATTATTTTTTACTTTAATCAGTCAAATTGACCATTGATTATTTCAGATGAGCAATCCATGTTATTCCTCTATTCCTGGATAGAAGGGCTTGCAATTTTGTTGAAACTTCCCTAGTCACCTAGGACCACTAGCAGTATTTGTGTGTCTTCTTCGACACGTCTTCCGGCGTTCTCCAAGGGGACATCTTGGCTCTCCTTTTCTGTTCTTCCTGGTCCTGCACTGGGTACTGCGCACTGGCCTCCCTGACGACTCCAAAGGATTCTTGCTCTGCCGCAGAACAAGCAGGCGGCACCCCGAGAAGCGACTCCGTCCTAGCGTACGCAGACGATCTAGCGCTGCTGCCTAGCACAGCTGAAGGAGCTCAACGCCTGCTAGACCAGCTGACGGCGGCGCGGCCGCTGCGATCGGACTGAGATCTACTGCCGCTGCACGAACGGGCAGATGGCGTTGCTGCCCCGCTGCAAAGAGTTCGTCTACCTCGGCGGTCTGGTGCCAAGCATCACGGAGGACACGGCACGGCGCAGGGTGCTTGCGTGGGGCGCATTCCGCACCGTGCGGACTGTCCTGCAGAGTCCCGCGCTGCCGGATCGGCTGAGAGGGCTGCTGTTCCAGGCCGTCATTGAAACCGTCCTCCTTTACAACGCTGAAACGTGGACACTGACCGGCCCGCAGGAGCGGCAACTCGACGCCGCTCACGCTGGACTCCTGAGAGCCGCCTTCGGTGTCCACTATTCGCCGACCGCCAGCACCAACACCAGCAATGACGAGTTATACCGACGGGCCCAGCTCTCCCGACCCAGCCAGCTGCTGCACATCCGGCGCCTACAGCTGGCCGGCCACGTCATCCGGACAGAGCAGTACTGCCCTGAGCCGCTTCAAGACGTGCTGCTGCTTATCCTTCAAGGGCCGCGGCGGCTTGGTCAGGCGAGAAGTCTGCGTTTTGTCGACCTGCTTTTAAGAGACGCTGAAATCTCTGACCCCCGCGGACTCGCTGCTCTGCGCAAATCTGTGCTTGCGCGCGCATTTTGACAGCAACCCAACTTAATTGGCTTGCCCAGGGTTGCTGTAGTTTGTTGCTGTTGATATGCATCCAACTTCTAATTTTTTAGACACTTTAGAAAACCAACTGCCTCCTTAATTTGTTCCTGCCATAGACCAGGGGCTAAATTTAGGCTCAGAACCATCTTGGTGTGCACTAGCTAGTACGGCACTTTACAATTGAAGACTTAATTCTGCTCAGCTCAAGATTCGAATCGAAGCTCACTTGATCGCTGCAAGCCAGCATGTGGCAGGGCAGCATGGAGCAGCTGCTCATGCCGGGCTGGCGCGGCGAGGTCCCGCACCGAGGCAGCCGAGTAAGGCGGCACCAGAGCCACACGAAAGCTGCCTCGTCCGTGACTCGGAGATCACGGAGCATCTCCCGGCGGCTGCGCGAGCGCCAGCTGCTCAGCCTCTGCCTCTTGCAGCGGGGCGACGCCCAGAGGCACCCGCCGTTACCAAGACACCGGCATCGCCGACGCGGGCTGAGCCAATCCGAAGACAATCGCGGCATCGAAATCTGCGTCGAGCTCCTGGTGGCCAGGCAGAGGCCGCAGAGCCGGCGGCATTTCAGCTTGTGCTTGCAGCTGCCGCTGACGGACCGGGCTGGCACCGCGGCCACCTCGACTGCCAGCCTGCGGCTCAGCCAGGCCGGCGGCCCGGAAAGCGAGGAGTTGCCGGCGTTCCACGAGACCCGACCCGAGAACCGTGCGCCTCGAGACTGCTTACTGGCCCTCTGCCTGGCAAAAGCTGAGTGGCCAAGCTGCGCTGCTGAACATTCTCGGCTGCCGAGGCAGGGCCAAGCGCGCTGCCGCCAGGGCCAGCGCCCGGTCATCGGCTGCGCCATCCTGGACGCTAACCTGGCCAGCTGGTTTGCCACGCAGCACCGGCCTCCGGTGCAGTCGCTGCTTTGTCACCAGCGTCCGCCGCAGCCGCCGCTGCACTGCTGCTTGGCGCTGCAGCTGCCCGCGGCTCCCCAGCTTCCGCAGGTTGCTGAAGCCGCTGCGCTGCAACTGCGCCGTGAAGCCGTGAAGCTCTGCAGCTGCGGCCTGCACCAGCTCACTGACCTGCCGGGGTCGGTGAAGAAACGTTGCGCCTCCCACCGGCTGCTCCTCCGCCCAACGGCATCTGCGCGAGTCATCGCACCCCGCCGATTCGCCGCCGAATCTCCCGCCGTCGCCAGCCGGCTCGGCCCAACGGCGCCATTCCACGCCGCCATCGACAAGCTGCAGATCAGCCAGGGCCTTGGCGCAGTTGCCGCTGCTGGCAGGCACTTGTGCTACGCCTGCTGTAGCTGCCTGCGCCTGCTGCTGCAGCCGGTGGCTGAGCTCCGCGCCCGGCGCCTCCGCTCGCTTCAGTCGGACGGCCGGCAGGGGAGCGGGCTGACGATCGCGTCCGCTTCAATCGAGACGATCGGCTTTGGCAAACTCGTCATCGGCTGCCGGAGTCCGCTGTCCGAGAAGGCCGAGAAGCAAGGGTCAGTCGACAGCGCGGCCACTCGATTTGCCGGCAACTTCGGCGGAGATGTCGGTGGCTTTGATGGTTCAAAGACAGCCAGCGGCTTCGTTGCAGGCGGCCCGCAACAGCAGGGGGACAGCAGCAACAGAATGGACCGCGGCGGTGCTGATTCTCATCTTGCCGGTGCCCGCCGAGTAGCTTCTCCTGATGAGCCTCCACACCTGGTCGGCAGCGAACCCGGCGTTCGAGTCACTATTCAAAGTCTTGTAGTCCGCCGTGGGGCAGCCGCAGGACCGGGAACTCTGCCTGCCGCTCCTTCCAGTTGCTCGGTCCTGAGCTCACACCGTACTCAACGACTTTGCGCATGCGAACCGGGGCGACCACGCCCTTCTCGCCTCCCTGCTGCCGGCCTAACAGCACCGCGCCCTCATTACCGGCCGCGACCTGCGGCTCTGCTTGCCGCTGACGCGGCTGCCGCCGGCTTTTCTGACCGACGGCGTCGCCAACACCGGAGCAGCTCTTGCCGCTTAGCTTCTCGGTGATTGGCCCGACGGCTGCTGGCTGGCTGAAGCGGTGAGGGTCAAAGGGGCAACTATGTGAACATCTGTGCGCCCACGGCAGCGCCAAGCGGCTTCCTTGCACCTGGAGCCCTCCTGGAGTCTTCGGCAATGACATGATGGTCACCCCGCTGCGCATTAAAGCAAATCAAAACATCGTGAAAAGTTCAATAGGCCACACGGAATGTCGCTGCGCTGTGTAATGCCATTGGAAGCATGTGATGGAAGACTAAGGAACTTAAATGTAAAGATATTCAAATATAAACTTTCGATTGAAGCACATTAGCCGAAAAAATGTCTGTTGGAAAGAGAGAGCCACTTTTCAAAAAGGGGAAATTGTTTTGAGTGCGTATTTTCCTTCTTTTTTGTTTTTATAACCTTTATAACAAGGTGAAAAAATTTGCTGTCAATTAGCTGTCTGCTGGTGGTGTTCAGCAAGCGCTGCAACATCTACGTGCCTGCTGTGTTCGAGCATTTTGTCACCGAATTTCATGTCGATGGGAAGCAGGTGAGAATTGGTAATAGTATAAGGCAGCCGCAACTCGAGCCGCTCTGCTCGGGCACGATCGAGGCCCTCGACAATCCTGCCGCTTGATGTGATTCTCGGCACTCCGAGGCACTCCGCTTGGGGTGATTCTCGGGACCGGGTGGGGTCGATCAAGAACTGAGGCGGGTCGATCCCTAGTCTATGGGCCAACACCACATCAGGAACTGAGGCTGGTCACACAGCCTACGGGCCAACACCACATCAGGAACTGAGGCTGGTCACACAGCCTACGGGCCAACACCACATCAGGAACTGAGGCTGGTCACACAGCCTACGGGCCAACACCACATCAGGAACTGAGGCTGGTCACACAGTCTATGGGCCAACACCACATCAGGAACTGAGGCTGGTCACACAGTCTATGGGCCAACACCCCACCAGAAACTGAGGCTGATGGGCCAACACCACACCAGGAACTGAGGCTGGTCACACAGTCGATGGGCCAACACCACACCAGGAACTGAGGCTGGTCACACAGTCGATGGGCCAACACCACACCAGGAACTGAGGCTGGTCACACAGTCGATGGGCCAACACCACACCAGGAACTGAGGCTGGTCACACAGTCGATGGGCCAGCACCACACCAGGAACTGAGGCTGGTCACACAGTCGATTGGCCAGCACCACAGATCAGGAGCTGAAGTGGGTCACACAGTCTAGGGGCCAACATCCCATGAGTACCTCTTTTTTACATCCTTGTCAAGACTCATACACACCTGTAAAAACGCTCTTTATCTGCATGGCGCGCCTTTTGTTGCCGCAATTTTTTTGATACGTTTTTCTTTGTCTCCGAAAATATTCCTTAATCTGGCTACTTATAGTAGCTGCTTACAGTATAAACCGTTCCTGTACAGAACAGCATTGTTCAAGTTTTTTCTTTTTATTTAGAATTTCCCGTAAACGCAGGCACAAAAATAACATTCAATTTATTCCAAAGTTTGCTAATCAATATTAAAAGTACACGAGAGTGCCTTTTGCCAGAAAAAAACATTTATTTATTTACAATTTACAAAACTGTAGGCAAAATGTACTTCACCAGCTTATTCTTATTATTCATTTTTTTATTTTAAGGTCCAGGCAACAGCTCGGGTCTGCATGCAGATTCCGTAATGGTAAAAATAAAAAACCACCCGGCTCTCAGAGTTCGAGCAACTGTGCCGCACACGCATGAGGTCGAACTGCGTTGGATTCCCTGGCCTTTTTTGCTACGCTTCAACCCGAGTTACGCTCGCCGATTTGATCCCTGCTCTGCCACTCCCTGATCCACGCTCTGCCACTCCCTGATCCCCGCTCTGCCACTCCCTGATCCACGCTCTGCCACTCCCTGATCCCCGCTCTGCCACTCCCTGATCCACGCTCTGCCACTCCCTGATCCCTGCTCTGCCACTCCCTGATCCCTGCTCTGCCACTCCCTGATCCCCGCTCTGCCACTCCCTGATCCCCGCTCTGCCACTCCCTGATCCCTGCTCTGCCACTCCCTGATCCCCGCTCTGCCACTCCCTGATCCCCGCTCTGCCACTCCCTGATCCCCGCTCTGCCAATCCCTGATCCCCGCTCTGCCACTCCCTGATCTCCGCTCTGCCACTCCCTGATCCCCGCTCTGCCACTCCCTGATCCCCGCTCTGCCACTCCCTGATCCCCGCTCTGCCACTCCCTGATCCCCGCTCTGCCACTCCCTGATCCCCGCTCTGCCACTCCCTGATCCCCGCTCTGCCACTCCCTGATCCCCGCTCTGCCACTCCCTGATCCCCGCTCTGCCACTCCCTGATCCCCGCTCTGCCACTCCCTGATCCCCGCTCTGCCACTCCCTGATCCCCGCTCTGCCACTCCCTGATCCCCGCTCTGCCAATCCCTGATACCCGCTCTGCCAATCCCTGATCCCTGCTCTGCCACTCCCCGTTCCCGCTCTGCCACGCCGTACTTGTAAGATGTCTGTCAGCGAATTCGATTATTTGCCTTATTTGCTGTCAGACAAGCCGCAACTCTGCATAGAAAGTCCATGACGTCCTTAATTATTGAAGTTCTTATCAGCTAATTCTGCATGTTTTCACACGTTTCCAAGGACAATATCGGGTTGGCAAGACCAGGCACTGCAACGACCGCAGTTGTACATGTAACCTCTAGCTGTAATCATTACTGGCGAATTTCTTCGCAGATTCTGCATATAACAGCTAATTTGCAATGCCAAACACGCGACTTACATTTTGCTAGCCTACGTATTCGCTGAGATAAGATAAACATGACACAAAGTCAAATGAAATTCAGTGACTTCCTGTGCTCGAATCTCTTCTTTCACATGAAATATTGCAATATTGACTGAAAGCTTGGCTTGCTAAGTAAAAGCTGCTATTGGAATACAGCCCTGAAAACGAGAAACTACATTTCTTAGAAAATGTTAATGAGGCTGGTTTTCGCCGAAAAATACACCAATGGAGATAGGAACTTTTCAGTTTTTCATATTAAAATTGTTACTGCTTTCGATAGGAGGCAGACCCAGTGTTCATTTTTGATATTCCTTGCCTTTCTTATAGCTCTATTGATGTTCAGAAAGCCTTTCGTTCAGAAAATAAGAATTCTATGTCAATTTTTTATTCTATTCTTCTATTAAAAACTATTAAAATGGCACAGCTCGGCTCAATGGTTTTATGAATCTATTTAATCATTCTTAGCTGACTGTGTAACTGTGTGTAACAGAGATGATAAAATAGATTCATAAAATCAAATATTCGAGCTGTGCCATGCATTTTTATGATTTTCAGGTACAGCATACAGGATTTTCAGGTTTAGGACAAGCCCCAAATGAATGCGGTATCGAATCAGCTAGGGGTCGCGTTGTGCGAGTCGCTCACCGCTGAGCTGGTCTGCCTTTCCCACGGGTATCCATGGCAACGGGCATTAATTTCAACTTGTTATAATGAAAAATGAGTTCAAAAAGCCACGAATTATTGATTCAAAAAGGTGTTGAGCGATTCCTGATGTTACACCATCGATTTTCTAATCAATTTATTCTCACTGGAATTCTGTCACTGATGAGTCATCAATCAGAACAGCCCGAAAGGCCCAACGGGGTCGCGGCTGTCAATCACTACTGGGGTTTGTCCAGTTGGAATTTCCGAGTTCATTCGGGAATCAAAACTTCACAGCTCTGCAATCGGGGCAGGCCAGCAGCAGCAGCTCAGTACTCCTCGCCCTCTTCTTCGCCCTCGCCATCCACCGAGTCCACGCCGACCTCTTCGTAGTCCTTCTCCAGGGCAGCCAGGTCCTCGCGGGCCTCGCTGAACTCGCCCTCCTCCATGCCTTCGCCGACGTACCAGTGCACGAAGGCGCGCTTGGCGTACATCAGGTCGAACTTGTGGTCCAGGCGGGCCCAGGCCTCGGCGATGGCGGTCGTGTTGCTCAGCATGCACACGGCGCGCTGCACCTTGGCGAGGTCGCCGCCGGGCACCACGGTGGGCGGCTGGTAGTTGATGCCGACCTTGAAGCCGGTCGGGCACCAGTCCACGAACTGGATGGTCCGCTTGGTCTTGATGGTGGCGATGGCAGAGTTGACGTCCTTGGGCACCACGTCGCCGCGGTACAGCATGCAGCAGGCCATGTACTTGCCGTGGCGGGGGTCGCACTTCACCATCTGGTTGGCCGGCTCGAAGCAGGCGTTGGTGATCTCGGCCACGGACAGCTGCTCGTGGTAGGCCTTCTCGGCGGAGATGACCGGGGCGTAGGTGGCCAGCGGGAAGTGGATACGCGGGTACGGCACCAGGTTGGTCTGGAACTCAGTCAGGTCGACGTTCAGGGCGCCGTCGAAGCGCAGCGAGGCGGTGATGGAGGACACGATCTGGCCGATCAGGCGGTTCAGGTTGGTGTAGGTCGGCCGCTCGATGTCCAGGTTGCGCCGGCAGATGTCGTAGATGGCCTCGTTGTCCACCATGAAGGCGCAGTCGGAGTGCTCCAGGGTGGTGTGGGTGGTCAGGATGGAGTTGTACGGCTCCACCACAGCAGTGGACACCTGCGGGGCCGGGTAGACGGCGAACTCCAGCTTGGACTTCTTGCCGTAGTCAACGGACAGGCGCTCCATCAGCAGGGAGGTGAAGCCGGAGCCGGTGCCGCCGCCGAAGGAGTGGAAGATGAGGAAGCCCTGCAGGCCGGTGCACTGGTCAGCCAGCTTGCGGATGCGGTCCAGAACCAGGTCGACGATCTCCTTGCCGATGGTGTAGTGGCCGCGGGCGTAGTTGTTGGCGGCGTCCTCCTTGCCAGTGATGAGCTGCTCCGGGTGGAACAGCTGGCGGTAGGTGCCGGTGCGCACCTCGTCAACCACGGTGGGTTCCAGGTCCACGAACACGGCGCGGGGCACGTGCTTGCCCGAGCCGGTCTCGGAGAAGAACGTGTTGAAGGAGTCGTCGCCGCCGCCGATGGTCTTGTCCGAGGGCATCTGGCCGTCGGGCTGGATGCCATGCTCCAGACAGTACAGCTCCCAGCAGGCGTTGCCGATCTGGACTCCAGCCTGGCCGACGTGAACTGAGATGCACTCGCGCTGCATGGGGTTGGGAGGGAGGAATGGGAGCGGTGAGTCGCTGCAAAATTGCAAATGCAGCTTTTTTACGTGGGATCTAAGTAGAGAACTTCGAACTTCGATCGGGATCCCATCCTAACTCTACTCGTAATGGGTTTTATCCGCCTATATTATTTTTATACTACGACTACGAGCACTCTTAGACTTAGGCCTAGACTGAAAACGAACACTTGGTGAATAAACAAGACCCGTATGTACTTTTACTACACTACTGTATATAATTTGCTACACTCACTCAGTGCCAGTTAAGTACGCCGGTACTTACCATTTTTGCTGCTAAATAGCCTTAGTAGAAGTAGATCGCAGAGAAAGTAAAGTTGAAACTTTGCAAATAGAGCAGTTAGCTGTCTATAAGAGACACTGCTTGCCGATACAGAGCCTCTCGCACTGGGCGTTGGCTCCAATTTATAGGCCGATTCTAGAATTTTCCACCGTTGTTTATGGCAACGCGCGTTGGGGAAGGGAAATGCCCGATAAGAATGTACACAGTTGTACATTGGTTGTGCGTACAAGTTCGGGCGGGCCAATTTGCCCAAGTCACGCCTAGCCGTGAATCATGGAAGTGCGCAAGATTGAAAGTAAGGGGTGAGGGAAAGGCAGATCCGGTTCAGACCGGTTTGGGTCAGACAAGCTTCTTTTCCGTTTGCGTGTGGTGAGCGCCTCGCTTTGAATTGAGGACGAGATCTAGTAGGGAAATGGCCCCACCCACCCAAATTCCTAAAGAGCTGCTCACTGCCATGCTTGCTGGGTTTGTGCACAGAATATACCAGTGGGGTGGGAATTGTGGTTGTGGCTATGGAGAATGATTGGAAGTCCCCGTCTTCCTTCCGTCTAAAGTGTTTACCGTTCGGTGTTCTAACTAAACAATCGACTGCCCATAGACAACGTGAACATAGTGTGACTAAGACTAAAAAACAGCAGCAATTAAGAGACAAATCGGTGTATCCCGATGGTGCAGTCAAGATCAGTAATTACATGTATAGCTACATTAGATTTAGTCATTTAGAGCTACATTTAACTCATAGAGATACAGAAGAACGCAAAATCTACATATAATGCGCTAGTTCTGCAATTGCATCTGAAAATTTCTGGCTGCCTTTTACTGAATCGAATCGAAGAGTAGGTAGTAGCAACTTTGCTATTTTTTAATTTTTAATATACTCTTAGGAAAATTGCAACCAGAAATTTTTTGAAGGGGGGGGGCGGATTCTGGAGGGTAAAGTCCCGGGAGGGGGGGCGGAGGGGTGGCTCTGTTTTTGGCGAAAATTCGCTTGGTCCCCCTTTGATTTTTTGGGTCTCCGCGCCTAGGGGGGGGGGCGACCACCCCCGCTCCCCAGCCCCCCTGATTGCAACCATTCTTTCCATATAAGAAATTCAGGTAACCAAATGATGCACGTACACCGTCATATGTAACCGCCATTTAGATTGTAACTAATTTAAGCCAAAGTACAGAAATAAATAAATAAAATTCTAATAAATAAATACAGTTGATTATTTAAAAACTTTACTAACCATAAAAATTTATGTTTACTTAATTTAACAGTCTTCACATTCTTAAGCTTTAGTGTATGGATTGTTTGTTATATTGATAAACATATTAGTTACATTATTTAAATTCTTGATTTTCTATGAAAGTCATCAGTGAACTCAGTCATTTTTTAAAGTTTTTAAAACCTATTTTTTGGATGAGAGCTGTTTTTTCTTTCTAGTATTATATTTAAGCTTGAGCAACATCTGTCTCTTGACTCATTTAACTTGCCGAGTGCAGTAATGTATATAATTCTGCAGTATTTAGGAGCTTGTCTTTTCATTTTTATTACTTTTTTCTTTGTTATCATCCCTATGTTGCCAAATGCATGGCAATACAGAACAAAGATGTCCGTTTACTACATGCTGCTCCTTATTTATGGATTTATCACAACCGTTCTTGCGCTGGCTACACCTCGCCAATTAAGCAACTATAAGTATGTACACATTGCTCATATAAATGTTAATAAGCAAATCATAGAAATCAAGCAAGTTAGAATTATTTTTTCTGTTTTATGATTTTGATTGTTGCCTATTTGATGAAGAGCATAATTATAATCTTCTACTAATTTAAATGAATTCCATGAATGGTGCGCGGTCATTTCGTCTGCCGCCTTTTCGTCTGCCGGCAGACGAAATGACTTTTTAAAATAAGTAGCAAAATAAGTTTTATAAATGGCTGAAATTAATTTATAGTTTATTTTTAATAAGTAGAATTTACTAGTAATTTTTAGATTTAGAATTAGATGTATTTGTATTTTATTTTTGCTATCGCAATGTTTCCAAGAAATACAATTATTCGTATATAAGCTTTAATTGAATCTACGTAGTGAGCTGTGAATGGGATTTATAATTTCTGCGCGTGTAACTTACTTATAATAAGTAAAATAATTCTAACTCGACTAATTGCTTTTGAGCTTTGAAGCTTTGAGACGGTTAAGAGATAGTATGGCGTCATGCCATATCATGACAAAATGCATTGAATTCATTCAATTGCGTAGTTTATTAAATATAAACAAAAATATTCAGAAATTACTCGTTTAAGTCATTATTACTAAGAAATATATCTCAAATATCTCAAATCTCAAATTAATGACATCAACTGACATATTTACACTTATTAAAACTTTATTATTCGTTGGTAGACGAAACGACTGTATTGTATTCTTGCAGACGAAAGGGTGGCAGACGAACTGGCGGCAGACGAAATGACCGTCAACCTTTTCGCTCTCAAACCATTTTAGCAATGGGCATTTTGTCCCCAGACCATTTTGCCCATTATCTATTTTGCCCTTAAACCAGTTTGGCTACAGGCATTTCAGCCAAAATGGTAATTAAATAATTTAGAGATACAACCATACATGTATCTTTATTTTCTTTTTTAATGCTATTTTTTAGTTTTAATGTGTAATAAAATATTATTTAAATGGTTACTACAACAATTGTATTATTGCAATTTTGTTTATTACAATTAATGATTATGAGTTTTTTTTAAAAAGTCATTCCTTTTGAAAGTGTGACAATTAAAGCCAATTTTAACAATCAAAAGGTGAGAAAAGGTTTCGGTTACATGCAAGGTAAAGCCAGAAATACTTAAAGAGTATGATTTGTCACCAAAATTTAGAATCAAAGTATAAAGTTTAAAATTGTAAAGTTTAGAAATGGTCCATGGCCAAAACAGTCTATGGGCAAAACAGTTCTGTGGGCAAAATGGTCTGGGGCAAAATTTATAGGTTTATAGGTGAAACAACCAGTTACTATTCAATGACTCAGTTTTTATCAAAAAAATCTAAAATGAAACCCAACTTGTGATGATGGCCCTTTTATTATATTATCAATTTGTAATAACATAATAATAATTCTAATTACTCAATACTAATAGTATTTCTGTTTAACTACAATTTCCTTTACTTTTATCATTGTTTTAATAGATATGCATTTTATGCTTTAACATTTAATGCCATTTAATGTTTAACATTTAATGCCATTTAATGTTTAACATTTAATGCCATTTAATGTTTAACATTTAATGCCATTTAATGTTTAACATTTAATGCCATTTAATGTTTAACATTTAATGCCATTTAATGTTTAACATTTAATGCCATTTAATGTTTAACATTTAATGCCACTGCCACAACAAATAGAAATCATAATATTTTCCTAGAATCCCAAGACCTATACAATATTAAGTCTTGCAAAATATCTAAAGCTAATGTTAGTATATCCAATGTTAAGCATGTCACTTGTTGTTAAGGATACTCAAAAAAGGTACTAATTATCACTTTTTTTTCAAATTATTATATTATTTAAAAAGATCACTTTGTTCCCTTTATTTAACCTATGTAAATCTGATTAGTTTGAATAAAACAATATAAAAAATCTTTTTTGATAATAGAAAATTAAGCATAAAGTTATAAAATATATCAAAGTATATTTTTGCTATCAAAGACTAAAGTTAGCTTATATAAAAAAGCTTTTTGGTTATTGATTGTAAGCTTATTGGAAGAATTAAGAATTATATATAATTATATCAATGCATTAATTCATATAATAGCATCAAAGCTCTTAAACTGTGCTAATTGCACTAACTTCATATTCTTTTGTTATTGTTAAGAAAATTTAACTTATTAGTATAACATATCATTCAATGTTTAATGTTTAACTCAATAGATTTTATTGCCATTTTATAGCTATTAGATATATATTCTTTAAATCAAGGGTTAGTAGACTTTTCAGTCCAGGCCAGCTTGGAAGACTGAGCTAAGGCAATGGGCTAGCAAAAATACATAAATTGTGGCTATAAATGACCATTTTAGATTATTAGACCAAATACAAGCTATAACCAACAACTTTACAGTTAAAACTATAGGAATGATGGTGTGAAAGCTAATTTTACTTATAAAGTTGAATGTTTCAACACAAAATTGATTTATGGGCTACTTTTACATTGTTAGTAAGAGTGTTGCAGGCCAGGCTTGAAGGTGTCATGGGCCAGATTTGGCCTGCAGGCTGGAGTTTGCCAACCCTTAATCTAAAGAATGACTGCAGGCTAGAAGAGAGAAAGAATAAAGAAGAGAGAAGAGAGGAGTAGAGAGAAGAGGAGAGATAAGAGAAGAGATATAAACATTGAGTGGGCTGGATTGCTATTGTGAACAAATTTTCAAAGGACATGAGGGTCAAATAGAGAGGCTTTATAGGCTGCATGTGGCCCATGGGCCAGAGTTTTTCAACCCTTGCTCATGCTTATTTGAATGACTGGGTTGATACCAAAATTTATGTTATGATTTATCATTATTTTATATAAAGCTGTAAATAAATAAATAGATTAATCACTTCAAAACATTGTTTTGACTTAATATACGCATTATTATTAGTCATAAAAGTACAAGTAGCCTTCTCTAGATCCTTAAAATCAATAAAGAAAGCAATAAGAATACCTTTAAGACTATGAGAAAATCAATTCTATACCTAATATCAGGTGTCATGACTACTTGGTTTCACCACAGGCCATTTTACATAAAATTACAATAATCCTAAAGCCATAAGATTCCCATGAGTTCAATAATTCTTCCCTAATTGATACCTCACAGGTACCCCATGGCCACGCTGGCCTTCACCCGCTGGCTGTATGGCCTTCGCTACCGGGTTAACAACCTGGCGAGGCTCCGGCAGCTGCAGGGCAGCTACGTGCTGGTCTCCAACCACCAGTCCAGCATCGACCTCATGGGCGTGGGCCTGCTGTGGCCGTACCAGTGCACCATCGTTGCCAAGAAGTCGCTGATGTTCGCCGGCTGGTTCGGCCTGGCCGCCTGGCTCTGCGGCTGCGTCTTCGTCTCCAGGGGCCGCCAGTCCGCCCAGGCCGAGATGCGCCGCCTGGCCGCCCGCATGGCCCGGCAGGACGACACCGTGCGAGTGTGGATTTTCCCCGAGGGCACCCGCGTCTCCGGCGCCGACCTGGGCGACTTCAAGAAGGGCGCCTTCCATCTGGCTGTGCAGGCGCAGGTGCGGCACCGCGGGATTCGTTTAGGCCTTTGTGGATTAGTTTGAGTCATCGGAATTCATCTGGGTCATTGTGAACTTATCTGGGTCATCGTGGATTCATCTGGGTCATTGTGAACTCATCTGGGTCATCGTGGATTCATCTGGGTCATCGTGGATTCATCTGGGTCATCGTGGATTCATCTGGGTCATCGTGAATTTATCTGGATCATCGTGGATTCATCTGGGTCATCGTGGATTCATCTGGGTCATTTTGGATTCATCTGGGTTTTTTTGGATTCATCTGGGTCATCGTGGATTCATCTGGGTCATCGTGGATTCATCTGGGTCATCGTGGATTCATTCATCTGTGTTATTTTAGATGCTTCTGGGTCATCGTGGATCATGCTTGGGTGCAACCTAGGGATTCACCCGGCCGTTTCTATTGGCAACACACACACACGTAAGTCGCTATTGGACAGAATAGTAGTCACGTGACTGCTCTCAGCCAATAGCGACTTACATGTGTGTGTTGCCAATAGAAACGGCCGGGTGATTCCCAAGGTTGCGCATGTATGTCGTGGATTCACAACGGTCATCGTGAACTCATCTGGGTCATCGTGGATTCACTAGGGTCATCGTGAACTCATCTGGGTCATCGTGGATTCACAACGGTCATCGTGAACTCATCTGGGTCATCGTGGATTCACAACGGTCATCGTGAACTCATCTGGGTCATCGTAGATTCACTAGGGTCATCGTGAACTCATCTGGGTCATCGTGGATTCATCTGGGTCAACTTGAATTCCCCTGGGTAATCCTAGATGCTTCTGGGTCATCGCGGATGCTTATGGGTCATCGTGAACTCAAAATCCTATTTTCATTTTCTGAGGCCTGTATAAGACATTGGCACTGCATTGAGAAAGCAGTTAAAACAGGCATTGAACTGCAGGCCGTGCCGGCCCCACTAGCGATAAGAAATTTGCTTTTTTTTCAACTTTGCTCGCGCGCCAATATCACCCAGCACGTTATCTGCGAGTAGCTCGGGGGCGTTTGAGAGCAACTGTTCTCTGAGCTGCTGCTGGGGCTGGGCTGTGCGGCATGAGCCCTGCAGCTCGGGCCCTTACAACATGGAATTAGACTTCCATGCAGCTATGAGGCTGCCTGACCTAAATTGTATGCCGCCGTGCTGCCTTTTGGACCTTGTGTTTTGTGCCCCTGTGACTGCGTCCTTAAGCGTGTCTTAATATAGTGCAGATTTTGGTTCACGTTGCTTAGGATTATCCTGCCGTCACTCTGGGATTTTCGTGATGTCACTCTGGGATTATCATGCCGCCACTCTGAGATTATCCTGATGTCACTCTGGGATTATCATGCTGTCACTCTGGGATTATCCTGCCGTCACTCTGGGATTATCCTGACGTCACACTCTGGGATTATCATGCCGTCACTCTGGAATTATCATGCCGTCAGCCCGTCACTCTGGGATTATCCTGATGTCACTCTGGGATTATCATGTCACTCTGAGATTATCATGCCGCCACTCTGGGATTATCCTGCCGTCACTCTGGGATTATCCTGCCGTCACTCTGGGATTTTCATGATGTCACTCTGGGATTTTCATGATGTCACTCTGGGATTAACATTATGTCACTCTGGGATTTTCATGATGTCACTGTGGGATAATCCCGCCGTCATTCCCGCCCCCATCGCCAGGTGCCGGTGGTGCCCATCGTGTTCTCAAACTACTCTTCCTTCTACTCGAAGCGGTCGGGCCTGTTCCAGCAGGGCGAAGTGGAGGCCACAGTGCTGGAGCCGCTGCCCACCGCCGGCCTGACCGAGGCGGACGTCGCCGACCTGACAAAGCGAGTTCGGGACGCCATGAGCGCTGAGTACAGCCGGCTGTCCGCTGCCAGCGACTGCAAGGCGGACTGAAGTCCACCTGGCTGCACGCCGAATTCGTAGAAGAGACGGCTGTCTTGCTGTTGCTCTAGCTGTGCGGTACATACTTGGGCAGGTAGATGTAGATCGGTGTGGGTAGGTAGGATCTAGCAGATAGATTGGTGTGGGACTGTGGGTGGGTAAGATCTAGCAGATAGATAGGTGTGGGTAGGTAGGAGCTAGCAGATAGATCGGTGTGGGAAGGTAGGATCTAGCAGATAGATCGGTGTGGGTAGGTAGGATCTAGCAGATAGATCGGTGTGGGTAGGTAGGATCTAGCAGATACTCAATCAGCAGGTTACAATAACTTTATTAATCTTGTGCAAGAGAAGCAGAATTTTGTGTCACTTATTAAAACTTGCCGACAGTTACATTACATCATGTACTAAGCGCTTACTATGAGTAGTTGTCAGTTGCGAGCTTTACCTGTTAAATAAATTTCCTACAAGTTTTATTTTCAATTCTGTAAATTCCTATTCGGCATTAGCTATTCGTGTTTAGTCATCTTGCTGGCCCTCATCTCGCCTGTTACATTTTACTATTTAGTAGCCATCATTTTGAGTTCGATCCCATTGGATCTGCTATGCACATTCACTCGCCTGCATGTGCTTCCCGAGCTGCGCGTGCAATCCAAAGCCCCAGACGCAATTTCGCACATTTTAGCAAAGCGAATAAACTTTTTCTCATTATTTGAAGGGCCTCTTTCTGATTCACCCAAACTGGGAACTCGTCTTTGTTCTGCGCATTAAAATTCGGTCTTTGTTATTTGTTATGCATTATCGGGGCTACGCTATGATGCAGCTGTTCCAGCATTCTGTTCGAGCGGGACAAGAAATACTCAACTAAGAAACAGAGAGCGGCTCCTTCATCACAGAGATGACCAGTACAAACCGCTGCGCCGTCAAGGCGAGCGGGCACAACACAAGCACATTAGTGGCGTATAACAATAGTAACAGTTATTATATTATTAATTAATAGTAATTATAAGCTTAGACGCAAATGCAGCTAGCATAACAAAAGTGCAGAGAAGGAACAGTGAGATGGCAGTCTGAAAATATAAAGCAATTATACAGGATCGGAGAAGCTTTGCACTATTGAATATTGATTAAATAAGCACCTCACCTCGGTCAGTAGTAACTGTAGGTAAGTCCCGCTAGCGCAGAGTTCGATAGGCAAAAAGAATGACAAAATCGCTATCCAATAACGCAATAGATCTACTCTTAGTAGCGCACAGGTAAACTATTAGAATAATTTAATAAGTAGATAATTTTACAAAGCAAAACAGAAGCAGAGCTATCCGAGGACTCAAAGCGCAACAATTAAGGAAAGTTAAATAAAAAATTAAACACTATATTATTAATTATTATTAAGACTAAGTATTAACTCCATACTTGACGCAAATATGGCAATGCAGGATTACTGATAGCTGCAGGACACGACTGTTGATTCACTCGCAGACAATTAACATTAATAACAAAAATCATAAATAGTAGGCATCCGAGCATGCACACCAGACAGGCTCTGCACTCGCGGCTACGTATAAACAGGATTTGATAAAAAGAAGGAAAAACAACAGACAGGATCGCAGGAAAAGAAACACAAAAACGCAAACCAAGCAATAAATCAGACTAACAGGCAGACAGCTGAGCTCGCGGCCACAGTGTGAGCAAAACCTCCTGACGGTGGAATCAACGCGCAGCATTTAAAAGAGAACAATGAACCCGGAGCAGCAATGACTGCAGTTATTATAGCAACAGGCAAGGGCAGTACAAAACAGACGCAAAGGAAACTAACACAGAACTCAATTATTAGGTTAAACGAGCTGCAAATTTGCAAAAACTGGGCGCGCACAATTAATGATGATTATGTAGACTCTGTCGCCAAGGCCAGTTGCATACAGATATAAGAACTTCAACTGATGCTCAGCAGGCAGGCAGGCCTTTCGCTACCTGCTGTCGGCTCGGTCTTGGCCATAGACAGTGGAAAGCCAGATTTTGCCTTTAAGGAGAGGCCCATCGAGTGTTTTGGTATCTGTGGCCAAACCAAAGCAGAGAGAAACAAAACACAATAATCAATAGATAATACATGAATATGACGCTGGAGTATTAGTGAGGGAAAAGGACAGCTAAAGCCTAGTAGTGCAAGAGGGGAAGGGGCAGACGCGTAAAACAAGACGGGTGAATCGCTTTCTAGGAAACGGCAAAATCAGTCAGGCAAAAAAAATCGACACAAAAAAACGGCAAAGAAAAAAGCGGCGAACCGGCTTGCGAAGCTGCGGCGGGCCGGCCTCCTCATTACCTGAAATTTGAGGGGTCGAGTTGAACTTGGATCGTACTGAGCTACTCAGAGTTGTAGAAGGTGCTGACATTTTAACTTTAATTTAATTTTTAATTTAAAGATGTACGAATGTTGTCACAATTAATTATTATGAAATTGAGGCCGAAGAAGCTGGAGTCTGATGTAAATTGAGGCCGATGAAGCTGGAGTCTGATGTAAATTGAGGCCGATGAAGCTGGAGTCTGATGTAAATTGAGGCCGATGAAGCTGGAGTCTGATGTAAATTGAGGCCGATGAAGCTGGAGTCTGATGTAAATTGAGGCCGATGAAGCTGGAGTCTGATGTAAATTGAGGCCGATGAAGCTGGAGTCTGATGTAAATTGAGGCCGATGAAGCTGGAGTCTGATGTAAATTGAGGCCGATGAAGCTGGAGTCTGATGTAAATTGAGGCCGATGAAGCTGGAGTCTGATGTAAATTGAGGCCGATGAAGCTGGAGTCTGATGTAAATTGAGGCCGATGAAGCTGGAGTCTGATGTAAATTGAGGCCGATGAAGCTGGAGTCTGATGTAAATTGAGGCCGATGAAGCTGGAGTCTGATGTAAATTGAGGCCGATGAAGCTGGAGTCTGATGTAAATTGAGGCCGATGAAGCTGGAGTCTGATGTAAATTGAGGCCGATGAAGCTGGAGTCTGATGTAAATTGAGGCCGATAAGTCTTACGTGTAAAGTGGGAAACTCATGAAATTTTGAGTTTCCTCTTCAAGCTTGTGCACATGAAACGCACTTGAAACCGCACTGCTTCCTAGCGGAGCCCATACTGTTTCCTTCGCCAGCAAGCAGTGCCGGCTTCCAGCGCAAGCAAAATCCCTCACCGCCCACTGGGCGTAGCGTCCCACCAGTTCGCCTGCTGCCCGTCCTGGGAGCCGCCCCAGCCGCTGCTCGTTTGGCCGCCGCCGCCTTCACCTCCGCCACCGCCGCCGCTGTTCCACTGGCCGACGCTGCCGCCGCCCCAGCCGTTTGAGGAGCCGCCCCAGCCCTGGCCGCCACCAGCGGACTGCTCCCAGCCGCCGCCACCGCCGCCGCTGCTCCCGCCAGCGCCTCCGCCACCGCTGCCGCTTTGACTTGAAGAGCCCCAGGCCCAGGCCGCGTTCTGCTGCTGCGATTGTTGCTGCTGCTGTGGCTGCTGAGACTGGCCGTTCTGCCACGACTGCCACTGTTGCCATTGGTTGTCATTAGCAACGGCTCCGCCGGCTGGCTGCTGCTGTGGCTGCTGCTGAGACTGGCGCAGGATGGCATCGGCGTATTCGTTCATGCCCTGGCGGCGGTAGTACTCGGCCCAGGCCAAGCTGTAGTCCAGCTGCCCTGTCTGGCTGTTGAACTGCGGCGCCGGCATCGTCGGATCAGCGGCGGCTGCGGCAGCGGCTGCGGCAGCCGCGGACGACGAAGACGAGGAGCCGCCGCCAGCTGTGATGGAGAAGTGCTGATCGTGCGGCAGGCCGGCCTTCTCGCAGATGAGACGCACAGCTTCGCTGATCTGGCTGGCTGAGCCCTGGATGTCGAAGACCTTCAGGCCAGTCTCGCTGGGCGCCGTGCTGGTCGCGCTGGATGGACACGTAGGCGCCGGACACTCTGTTGATCTCCTTGACGGTGTCGCCGCCCTTGCCGATGACCAGGCCGGCCTTCTCCGCTGGCACAGCGTACGTCGCCGTCTTCTTCTCCATGCGCGCGGCCTGTCGGTCACGGGGATCTCGCCGGTCATCACGGCGTTGATGAGGTGCTGCACCCGGCCGAAGGCCTGCTCCACCGCCTGCTCGCTGCCGCCCACCTGCAGCAGCCGCTCGGGCAGGTCGTGGTCCTGCGGGCCCTCCTGGCGGAACTGCACCCGGGCGCCCGTCTCTTGGCTGATCTTGCGCAGCATTTCGCCGCCCTTGCCGATCACCACGCCGACGCAGCGGCGGGGCACAGAGATCTCGCGGAACGAATCGCCATAGTTTCCGCTCCGATGGCCGGGCGGAAACTCCTTGGCGTCCTTTGAGTGAGCAGCTCCAGCACCAGCTCCTTGGCGTACTGCAGCCGGTCAGATGGGCCTGTTGGGTGACAGGTCAGGGCCGCGATGTTTTTGAAGAGATAAAGTTGGAGTTTCCTTCTTGACAGTGCACGTTGTACTATAAGTGCTCCCGAAACCACATCAGTAAATATTATTAATCTATGTAATTTCGTACTCATTTCGTATTGGCTAAAGCTTCACTCTTCTTAGTAAAAGCTGATGAGACATTCCAACGATTGATCAGGGCAGGCCGGATTCCCCACAGCACCCGAGGTGCCAAACTGCTCAGGGCAGGCCGGATTCCCCACAGCACCCGAGGTGCCAAACTGCTCAGGGCAGGCCGGATTCCCCACAGCACCCGAGGTGCCAAACTGCTCAGGGCAGGCCGGATTCCCCACAGCACCCGAGGTGCCAAACTGCTCAGGGCAGGCCGGATTCCCCACAGCACCCGAGGTGCCAAACTGCTCAGGGCAGGCCGGATTTAACTGGAAAAATGAAAAGCCGCTCATGCCTCACCGGTGATCCTCAACGGCTTCTCCTGTAGCGTGGCGGTGCTGGAGTCCTGGATGAGGAACATCCTGACGCCGGCCTTCTCCTGCAGGCTCTTGATGGTCTCGCCGTTCTTGCCAATCAGCAGGCCGACCTTGGGCCCGGGCACGGCCATCTCCAGGTAGTCCTGGCCCCTGGGCAGGTCGGACGGGTTGAAAGCGATGGTGTTCTTCTCGGCATTCTGGATCACGATGTCCATGAGCTGCTTGGCCAGCTCGATCTGCATGTGCGTCCCCGTGATGGTGACGGGCCGCTGAGCGCCCACACTCTCCGGGCTGATCTGGATCTTCCCCAGAGTCATCCTGAAGCCGGGAGATCGAGTCCCCGCCCTTGCCGATCATCAGGCCCACGTAGCGGTCGGGAATCGTGTGGTCCACCGTCTTGGTCATGGCGCCGTCCGCCGAGGACTTGCCACCGCCGCTGCTGCTGCTGCCGCTGCCGCCCCGGTCCTGGCGGGAAGTCCGGGTGCCATTGCCATTGTCATTCACCGTGCCATTGTTGGTGCTGCTGCTGTTGTTGTTGGAGGCCAGCGCCAGGCTGTCCTCCTCAATGGGGCCGCCAGCAGCGAGCTGCGGTGAGAGCGTTAGCGCCTGCAACGGGTCGGCGGCATGGCGGGCTCAGGGACTCACGCGAGACAGTCAACCCACAGCCAATGAGTCAAGCAGTCATGGTTTTTCCACTTAATCACTGAGCACGCATGTGTACACACGGTGTACAGCGACTCTGACTTTCCTATCTTCAGACATGTGCACGCAACCAGGGTTTTGGGAATGACTCTCATTGGCGAGAACTGCACGAATCTCCAAATAAAAGTGGCCGCACGCGGGATGAAATCAAACCCTGGGAACTTTGGCTTGAGACTGAAGTGTGCCGGCGCTGGGCTGCTCTGCACCTCAGGTTCAGGCTTCCATGTACTTCAAGTGGGTCAGGCAATATTAGGAATGCT
>NIVC01004070.1:0-61823 GCA_002269645.1 Macrostomum lignano | reverse complement strand
GGGCGAAGCGCCACTGCCGCAGCTCCGTCAGGTGCTTCTCTGTGGGCTCGGCTGACTTGACGCTGGGCTCGGACTCATCGAGCAGTGGGGAATGCCTTCTTTTGAGTTTGTCTCTGAGATCGGTGGCCATTTGCTTGAGACGATGATGTCAGAGTTTTATTCAGCTTTCTGACTCGCTTTTTAATTTAAAAACGTAAAAACAGAAAACAAATTATCTGCTAAATCCGGAAGCCTCAGTTTTCATTTTTCGTTTTCATTCTTGTCGTTGCTTGCCTTCTTCTTTTATAATAGGTTTAATGTACAAGCCAGGCCCTACCTACCCACAGCGCCTGTCAGCCTCTCCCTGCTGCGCCGCGGGGAGAGAAATGAAGCCCAATGCCTCGACTCTTTCTAGAAACCCCTTGCCGTGCACAAATGTACACTCTGCCCTGCGTCAATGTACATTCTTTTCGCCTGTCCCCGCCTTCCAGCGCTAAATGACTGTACACACAGAAAGAAGCCTCTCTCCACAGCCTGACTCGCTGGACAAAGCCTTAGAAGTAAGCCAACCAACCTTACATTCAGCAGGGGCCTGTCTTCTGCTCAAGAACTACTAATACTGAATACTCGTGTATACAAATACAAGCTATAGTAGGGCTCCAACCAACTAAAGAGAAGTTTCTATCTATCGAGTTAAAGCAAAATATAAATATTTAAAATCTAAAGCAAAATCAAATAATAAATATTTCACTTTGCGGCTTCTAATCCAACCAAAAGTCAAGGACTACTTAAGTATATATATGCGTTACTTTAGTCATCCTTGCCAAAAGTACTTCAGATTTAATAAATGAGTTTGTTTGCGAAACATTCTAGTGCCTTTATGATCGAACGGTGCAAGTTTCATGAAAATCTTTTGAGCCTTTTAAAAAAATAAGTTTAGTACATGCACTTGGGAGCCAGTCCACTGAAGCACTGGGGAGCCAGTCCACTGAAGCACTGGGGAGCCAGTCCACTGAAGCACTGGGGAGCCAGTCCACTGAAGCACTGGGGAGCCAGTCCACTGAAGCACTGGGGAGCCAGTCCACTGAAGCACTGGGGAGCCAGTCCACTGAAGCACTGGGGAGCCAGTCCACTGAAGCACTGGGGAGCCAGTCCACTGAAGCACTGGGGAGCCAGTCCACTGAAGCACTGGGGAGCCAGTCCACTGAAGCACTGGGGAGCCAGTCCACTGAAGCACTGGGAGCCAGTCCACTGAAGCACTGGGGAGCCAGTCCACTGAAGCACTGGGGAGCCAGTCCACTGAAGCACTGGGGAGACGGCCCCTCTGAAGTCCCGGAATCCAGCCCACCGAAGTCCATTGTGAAGCAATGATAACTATCTGGAGTTTAAGATTCCTCTCAGTGCCATGTTAAAATATCCGGGCCAGTTCTACAAAGCCATCGTAACATAAGATTGTTCTTATTTCCGCAGTGTAAAAGTTCCGACGTACGATCGAACTTACGCTACGACAGCTTTATAGTAGACCCCTCCGAGTGTAGAGTGAATGAGTTAAGAGAAGTCGCCGCTCGCTAGAGGTGCTACATTTGACTCTTCCATGTGCATATTCGTAGCTGTAATTGCATCATGTGACCGCATAAGCCATAATGTCTGCCTGTTGGGTTCTAATAAGTTCACAAAGTACCTGCCAAATAGCGCAGCAAAAATCACATTAACCCAGCAACGAGAACGCATTCCATTAATTATTGGCTCAGGTACGATTGTCCAGGAAGCCACACTAGATATTCTGTCAAGTAGTAAAGCTGATCAGTTGCAGAGCTCTCACAGAGGCGCCAGCAACTCCGAGTTTATTTCGATATGATTAATAATTAATGCACAGTTACAGCCATACAATTCATTTTTACTAGCTGAAAATGCCGAATAAAGCAGAACAAAGCGAAGGAATCTGGGAGAAGCAGGTCAGCGCCAAAGGCATGCACCTGCCTATAACTAACTATAAGAACAAGCGGTGCAAATATCAGCCCCAGTTATACATTGTGGGCCGTCGCAGGTAAACCAAAATCGTCAACCGAATGCAGCCGGTAAGACAAAAACATACAATTGCTGAACAGACGCAATAAAGGAGGATCAGCACCGGTAAGACAGCAGCCAGTCAGTTGCCATGCTGGGCGAAGAACTCCCTGGCCGCGGCGCACCTGGGATTTGTGCACAGCGGGCAGCGCAGCTGGAACTGCGAGCTGACGGTGCAGCCCTCGGCCAGGTGCTGCAGCACCAGGTCGGCCAGCGCAGACACGAAGGTCGGACTGTCGTTGAGAGCCTCGGAGCGGAGGACGCGGGCGCCGAGGTCGCCGGCCAGTTTGCCTGCGTATTCGACGTCCAGCTCGTACAGCGTCTCGATGTGGTCGCTGGTGAAGGCGATGGGCACCAGAACCAGCTGGTCGCGGCCGCGCTTCACCAGGCCGCGGATGGCCTCCTCCGTGCTGGGGCCCAGCCAGGGCAGCGGACCCACCTTGGACTGCCAGACCAGCCGGTACGGCACGCTGCCGGGGCCCAGCGCCTGCGCCACCATATGGGCGGTGACGGCCACCTCAGCCGGGTACGGGTCGCCCCGGTTCACCACCGACATGGGCAGCGAGTGGGCGGAGAACAGCAGCGCGCAGCGGGCCCGTTCCTCCGGCCCCAGCCTATCCAGCTCTGGCCGAACCCGCTCGCCACGGCGGCCACGAAGCCAGCGTGCGCCGGCCAGCGGTCGATGAGCGACCAGCGCTGAATGCTGCTGGCCCCGCTGCGCTTGCGGTAGTACGCGGCCAGCGCGTTGAAGGAGCTGCCGCTGGTGCTGCAGGAGTACTGCGGGTACTGTGAGAAGGCGATCGCGTGCTGCACGCCGTCCCGCTCCATCGCCTCCACGGCGTCCTCCAGCAGCGGCCGGGCGTAGCGGAAGCCAACGTAGTGGCGATGCGGCGCCGATCCCGGGCTCAGCCGGTCCAGCTGAGCCGTCATGGCGCGGCCCTGCGGGTTTGGGGATAATTCTCCCATGGTCAGCTTTCATGGCTGGTCAGCTCCTACGAAGTCTGACATGCTGGAAAGTTATTTACGATACATATCGGCACCCGAACAGTGATATATAAGAGAGATCGCCTACTGAAGAGAAGCAAGGAAACAATTTGAAGCGAATCTCTTATAGGGTGTGCAAAAGGTTGCGCACTGATGGATAAACAGAAATTTGACGCGTGTGTCTTTGAGCTGGCAAAGAGAACTCAGACACTGGTCCTGGCCAATCGTGAGTCCGAGTCTCGCACTTGGACACATGCAGAAGCTCATATGTGAAATGCCAAGCCAGTATCGCTAGAAAATTTGCATCCACTCACCGAATACTAAGATTGAAGCTAAACAAAAGCTAAAACTGTCCCCTGAGCGGGGACTCACCTGAGCCTCAGTCCACTTGAGGATTGGGCTGCCGCCGCCAATGCGGTAGTACTGCTCCCTGATGGCCGGGGTGCGCCTCCTGGCGATGTACTTAGACAGCCGAGACTGTGCGGGCAACGGGATCAAGTCCCCGTCACTGAACAGGCGGTGCAGAAAGTCGCCAACATCGTCCAGTGTCTCCGGCCCGCCCATGTTCAGCATGAGGATGCCGGTCTTGGGAGGCTGCGCGCCGCCGCTGGTGGAGCTGAGAAGACGGCGGCCAGAGGCGGTCAGACGGGCCAGCCGCCCAGAGGACAGCAGCGGCAGCAGCGGCATAGGAAGAGGCTGCGGAGCGATCGAACAGACTACTGCTAGTAGGGAGTAAAAGTTATTGAAGTTAAATTCTAAGAACAAAAAGCAGAAAATTAACAAGAACAAAAAATAAAAAGCGAAACAACAGAAAATTGTTCTAGCAGCAAAGGTCTGCACGCAGAAAATGCAGTGTAGGGTGCATTTTATGGGTAGAAAAAGCTAGCAATCAATGATAACACATTAGGCTACAAAGTAACTGGGCTGCTGCCAGTGAAGCTACAAATTAAAAGTCAAAACTCGGCAGCCAGCAGCCGCAGCTTCTTCAGCAGCCGCCTGTCCGGGACGCGGCCGGGCAGCGAGTCCGCGTCCACCCACTTCCAGCTGCCCGAGGCCTCCGCGCTGCGCCAGTCGGCACCGGTGAAGATGGCCCGGTGCAGGAACAGGGAAACTGGGGATTTCTTGTACTTGTACGTGTGCAGGCCGACTGGCGCGTTGCCTAGCAACCGGCAGCTGGCGGTCAGCCCCATCAGCTCCAGTAGGCGGTCGCAGGCGGCTCGAAGGCTGGCGTCGCCGTCAACAACTGGGCAGCAGGGGAGGCAGAGGTCAGCATCCGTGCTGAGCAGCACGGCTGGCCGCTTCAGGCTGGGGTCGGCGGCCTCCCTGTGGTGGAGAGAATGCGGAGTAGCTACTGTGAGTAGTGAGAGCGGACTGCAGCTGACCTAGCTGTGCAAACAGCTACTGTGAGTAGTGAGAGCGGACTGCAACTGACCTAGCTGTGCAAACAGCTACTGTGAGTAGTGAGAGCGGACTGCAGCTGACCTAGCTGTGCAAACAGCTACTGTGAGTAGTGAGAGCGGACTGCAGCTGACCTAGCTGTGCAAACAGCTACTGTGAGTAGTGAGAGCGGACTGCAACTGACCTAGCTGTGCAAACAGCTACTGTGAGTAGTGAGAGCGGACTGCAGCTGACCTAGCTGAGCAAACAGCTACTGTGAGTAGTGAGAGCGGACTGCAGCTGACCTAGCTGTGCAAACAGCTACTGTGAGTAGTGAGAGCGGACTGCAGCTGACCTAGCTGTGCAAACAGCTATTTGATACTGTGAGTAGTGAGGACGGACTGCAGCTGACCTAGCTGTGCAAACAGCTACTGTGAGTAGCGAGAGTGGCTATGCAATACAATTAAAGCATTAAGTGAAACCGACAGCACACCTGGAGGCCAGAGTGACTGCCTGTTGCTCAGCAGCCCACCGCTGCATCAGGTCCTTGGCGGTAATTACGGCGCCGTCCCTGGCCACCTGGACTTTGCCCTCCGCGGCTGCGCTGAGGCTCCGCTTGGCTGCCTCCGACTCGGCGCGGTCGCGCAGCTCAAAGTCGGACAGGCGGCTGCGCTCAAAGTCCAGCCGGGTGAAGAGGTCCGAGGCTCGAGTCTCCAGTTCAGTGAGGTCAGGCGTGAGCACAGCTTTGCGCTGGATGAGCAGGCCAACGCTGAGCAGCCGGCCAGACCGGGTGAGGCCGGAGTGGCGGCTGAGCCCGATCGCCACAGGGCAGCCACAGCGGCTGATGTAGCCTGCGGATGGCGGGGGACTGGGATGCAGATCCTGGGTGCTGATCCCACTATGGGGTGCTGATCCCACTATGGGATGCTGATCCCACTATGAGGTGCTGATCCCACTATGGGATGCTGATCCCACTATGGGGTGCTGATCCCACTATGGGATGCTGATCCCACTATGGGATGCTGATCCCACTATGAGGTGCTGATCCCACTATGGGATGCTGATCCCACTATGGGGTGCTGATCCCACTATGGGATGCTGATCCCACTATGGGGTGCTGATCCCACTATGGGGTGCTGATCCCACTATGGGATGCTGATCCCACTATGGGATGCTGATCCCACTATGGGGTGCTGATCCCACTATGGGGTGCTGATCCCACTATGGGGTGCTGATCCCACTATGGGATGCTGATCCCACTATGGGGTGCTGATCCCACTATGGGGTGCTGATCCCACTATGAGGTGCTGATCCCAACTATGAGGTGCTGATCCCACTATGGGATGCTGATCCCACTATGGGGTGCTGATCCCACTATGGGGTGCTGATCCCACTATGGGATGCTGATCCCACTATGGGGTGCTGATCCCACTATGGGATGCTGATCCCACTATGGGGTGCTGATCCCACTATGTGGTGCTGATCCCACTATGGGATGCTGATCCCACTATGAGGTGCTGATCCCACTATGGGGTGCTGATCCCACTATGGGGTGCTGATCCCACTATGGGGTGCTGATCCCACTATGGGATGCTGATCCCACTATGGGGTGCTGATCCCACTATGGATGCTGATCCCACTATGAGGTGCTGATCCCAACTATGAGGTGCTGATCCCACTATGAGGTGCTGATCCCACTATGGGGTGTTGCTCGCACAGAAGTGCCAGATCCTACTTAGACTGCACAGTCAATGGATAACGCGGTGCCCAGGGTTTTTAAACAGAAGTAACTCAGAGCTGAGGAAGCAAGCTGAACCCGAGCCAAAAACCACCTGCCGCACCAAAATGATTTACAAGGCAGCGGCAAAAAACAGCCCAGTGAGTTTCGAATCGCGAGGAAAAATAACAAGACAGCGATCGGACAGTTTATTTGATTAGATTGAGTACAGATAGCAGTGCCAGTTGCAGCAGTCGGACCGCAAAGTCAACCAGCCTCAACACAGAAGTCCCAATAGGTCCCAGCACAGCGTGCAATTGTCAATGCAGTGCGAGCCCGCTGCATCAGTGGGCGCGCTGGGCAACAACTGCAGCAAGGGCTGCGCAGGGCACAAGCAAAGGTCCGCGGGACTCGGTTGAGAAAAATTGTCACAATTAGAAAGAGAAAAACGGCTGCTTCAAACAAATAATGAATCAGAATTAGATCGGACAATAAAGCTGCTCAATAAGTGCGGGCTCACTGATTCTAGTGAAACTTGCTAAACACTAACAGAAAGCTTGCATATCTAATCTGAAATAGTTAAGTACTTAGCATGCAGCGCAGAGTAGCAAGGTACCTATTAGACAAATTTCTGCTTCAATAAAAAGTTCCAGAGTTTGCAGACGAGACTCCAGATGAGCTGCGCCGGTGCCTCACACAGCACCCTCAGCCTTGCCCTGGTGCAGGCTCACGTAGTAGTCGTGAAAGTACATGATGATGGCGAGAGGCTGTCCGATGATGAGGCTGAGCCACACCGCCATGTTGCCGAGCTGACCGCCTCGGAGAACCCGACTGACGAACATGGCGAACGGAACCTGCGGGTGGGGAGTGACCTGCTCAGCTGCCCATCTGCAGGAGTGACCTGCTCAGCTGCCCATCTGCAGGAGTGACCAGCAGTGGGATCGGTGGGACTAGTACACTGGGACCAGCACACTGGGATCAGAACTGAGATCAGTAGGACCAGCACACTGGGACCAGCACACTGGGACCAGCACACTGGGACCAGACCAGCACACTGGGACCAGCACACTGGGACCAGCACACTGGGACCAGCACACTGGGACCAGCACACTGGGACCAGCACACTGGGACCAGCACACTGGGACCAGCACACTGGGACCAGCACACTGGGACCAGCACACTGGGACCAGCACACTGGGACCAGCACACTGGGACCAGCACACTGGGACCAGCACACTTGGACCAATACAGGGATCAGTGGGACTTGTACACTGGGACCAGCAGTGGGATCGGTGGGACTAGTACACTGGGACCAGCACAGGGATCAGTGAGACTAGTACACTGGGACCAGCGGTGGGATCGGTGGGACCAGCACATTGGGACCAGCACAGGGATCAGCCCTGTCCCGCGCACCTGCATAATCATGGCCAGGAAAGCCCAGAGCCGGAACATGCGCAGCGGCACGGATACCAGCAGCTCGTGGAAGAAGGCGGACACGGCGAAGACCACAACAGAGGCCAGCAGCTTGTTGAAGCCCCAGCGGTGGATCAGCGGAGTGAAGATGTGCCGCTTGGCAAAGCGGTGAACGGGCACATTCCAGAGCGTCCAGAACTCGGTGACGCTCTCGCTGTTCCACCAGTCCTTGTAGAAGTTGCGGTCGCCGAACAGCGTCAGCTCCCCGGCCACGTTCAGCGCGGAGTGGAAGAACACGTAGAAGAAGATCAGCCAGATGAGGTGGTTGGGGATGGCCAGCTTCAGCAGCCGCTCCAGCACCACCGGCCATTCCGAGGCCTGCAGCGGCTTCACGGAGTTGTTCAGGATCGGAATGATCCACTGCTGCGTCAGGCCCGCCATCACCTGCGGATGCGAGGCGTAGCTGGACTGCTGACACTGCGTGACTGGCATCTGATCTGACTGCATAGCTGTGCCTGACTCATCTGATCTGACTGCATAGCTGTGCCTGACTCATCTGATCTGACTGCATAGCTGTGACTGACTCATCTGATCTGACTGCATAGCTGTGCCTGACTCATCTGATCTGACTGCATAGCTGTGCCTGACTCATCTGATCTGACTGCATAGCTGTGCCTGACTCATCTGATCTGACTGCATAGCTGTGCCTGACTCATCTGATCTGACTGCATAGCTGTGCCTGACTCATCTGATCTGACTGCGCATAGCTGTGCCTGACTCATCTGATTTAATCTGACACTACGAAAGCGACTGCAGAATTGTGCCTGACTTGACTGACACTGAGTGACACTGACTCATTTGATCTGACATTGCGCGACTGAGTGACTTATGTGGTCTGACACTGCATTGCTGACACCTGCTGCCCGGCTTACCTGCGGCAGGAACACGAGTTCCAGACATCGCTTGACCAAGAATCGCTTCCGAATTCGCATCAGCCTGGGAAAGTTGAGCTCATAGCAGAGAGTCGGCGTCATCATGAAGTAGTACAGGTTGCCCAGAGTCAGGTTCTCCGGGTAGCACAGCAGGGAGGACCGGCTGGAGGACCCCCTGGCCAGCCGCAGCCGCTCGCTGCCGCCGTCCCCGTCGGCCCCAGCCTCCGTGAGCACGGAGGCGATGCTCTTGTTCCGCTTGAGCTCTGAGCGCTTGTTGAGCTGCAGTTGGCGCTCCAGACGGCACCAGGAGTTCATGTCCCGGTAGGACCACAGCTTCAGGAACACGATGGAGTAAATGCCCAGGGTTGGCGCGCTGAAGACTGCAAAGAGGGAGGCGAACACGTCTATGACCCCCAGAGCACAGGGCAGGTCTAATACCCCCAGAGCACAGGGCAGGTCTAATACCCCCAGAGCACAAGGCAGGTCTAATACCCCCAAAGCACAAGGCAGATCTAATACCCCCAGAGCACAAGGCAGGTCTAATACCCCCAGAGCACAAGGCAGGTCTAATACCCCCAGAGCACAAGGCAGGTCTAATACCCCCAGAGCACAAGGCAGGTCTAATACCCCCAAAGCACAAGGCAGGTCTAATACCCCCAGAGCACAAGGCAGGTCTAATACCCCCAGAGCACAAGGCAGGTCTAATACCCCCAGAGCACAAGGCAGGTCTAATACCCCAGAGCACAAGGCAGGTCTAATACCCCCAGAGCACAAGGCAGGTCTAATACCCCCAAAGCACAAGGCAGGTCTAAGACCCCACTGCACAAGGCAGATCTAATACCCCAGATCTCAAGGCAGGACTAATACCCCCAGAGCACGCGAAGGCGTATTCAGCATGCCAGTGAAGTATGAGACAGACTAGGCCCATGGGCTAAGGTCTGCGATGCTTCACGCCTGCCCCTATCTTCAGCAGGTCAAGGCTGGTGGGAGGTCTGCACCCTCTATTTGCCTCTGGCAGCCGCAGACCCCCCCACGCTGTCTCGCAAGTCGACCCAGGGTACTCGTCCCCGCGTGTGTTCAAGGCAGTCCCTAGGGCTGCTGGACAGACTGGGCTCCGGCGCTGGCGACCCTATCCAGTGGCTTCGGCCGAATTTGGGTATGCGGGTCTGGCTCGCCAACCTGCAGGCCGTGGTACTGCTCAACGTACTCTCTAATGCCTAAGGTGTTGACCGTGCCGATGGGCTGGAAGGCCGGGGAGTAGTCCGGTCGCAAGCGGTCCCCCTCCTGGTGTCGGGCCAGCCTTGAGGGTGCTATTGGCCTACTGCCCGGTTAGGTGGAGCGGCCGGGTGGGTACCGCGCCCCTTTGAGGGTAGCCCACCAACCTTCTATCATGGCCTTCGAGCCGTCTATGGATAAACAAGCTATTTCTAGGGACGGGGACCCTTCTAAACCCCAACCTCAGTCCGAAGGACCGGCCGGCCCTGCTGGCAGATCCCAACCGACTGATTCAACTGTGGCAAAAGAAGGACCGGCTGGCTCTGCTGGCAGATCCGACCAGAGCTACCAAACTCAAAATACCCAAAGACCTGCCAGCTCCGCTGGTGGATCTAAGGGAACCGCGAGCTCTGAGCCTAAAGGACCGGCCAAATCTGGCAGATCTGACGAAGCTCAGCGGGCTCGGCTTGAGCGCAAACGCGCTAAACAACGCGCCAAAAGGCAGGCCAAGAAGGGAGCTGCGGGGGCCAAAGCGGCGGCGTCCACCATGGATGCTGAAGCGACTGGCGTCCCAAGGCAACCAGACGGGCCGGCCGGTGGAAGCTCCGGTAGTTCAGCGGCGGCGCTCCCTGGAGATGCTGCTGCGGCTGCTGAGGCCGAAACCACGGCGCAACAAATGGCCACTGCCAACAAGGAGGTTCCTTCGGGAGCTACCTTTGCGGCGAAGGCCAAGGCCAAAATCCCGGGAGTGATCATCCAAGGTCGCGACCAGGACTGGACCACTGATCAGCTTCAAAAAGTGTGGAGTGCTGTTGACTCCTATCTGATTGAGCTGACTGTCGAGGAGGGAATCTCCATCGGCATTGAGCGGATGGTGCTGCGAAGCACATTCGTTCTTATTGCTCCTAGCAGCGAGGAGGACGCTCGGCAGCTGCTCCAGCGGCTACCGACGGTCTCCTTGGATGCTGACCTTGGCGGAGCTCTTTTTCTTCGCGAGGGCCAGCGTCCAAAGACGATACCCTATGTGGTTTTCGTCCCTGCTAAGAGCACCGCAGCTGGACCAGACGTTATTCGCCGGGTCCTACTGCGTCTGAACCCCGACCTCCCTGCTAGTGGACTGGTGTATCACCGCAAAGTCCGCAGGGGGGAGACGGGCAACTCAATTGTCCTCGGCCTTTCCAGCACTTGGGCGAGTCGGTACCCTAATGGATCCTCTTTCCAGCTGGGTGCCCTCAAGCTCAAGATGCGCCGAGGAAAGTCTGCCAAAGGGAAGGCTACTGCCAACCCCGGCATCTCCGGCAAGAGCGGGGCGCAGTCTAAGGCCCAAGGAAAGGCGCAAGCCGATCCCAAAGCCAAAGCTGCGTCTCGCCCCTCTGCTAGCAGCAGTTCGGCGACCGCGGTAACGGCTCCGGCCAAGCCCCGGGAACCAAACCTGCCAGTCGGAGAAGGAGTTGAGGACGAGGCCGGGTCTTCGGAATCCGAGCTCTCCTCGGCCACCCTGGTGGGGTCTGAAGGTAAAGATGCAGGTGAGGAAGCTTCCTCCATCCTGTCATCGGAGCCTGAGGACTCTGCTGGGGGGGCCGGTGGGGGTGAGGAGGCCATGGACGTCGACCAACTCCCATCTCCCAGTCAAGCCCCAGCGGCCTGGGACGAGGACGATCTGTTGTCCAAGTCTCCTTGATGGCCCTGGGCTCTAGCCAGAAATTGCATTTAATACAGTATGACTAAGCTCCACGCTGCCAAAGGAGCGACATTCTGTCTGCAAATTAATTTACAGCATTGCGTATCTGCGTCAGTAAATCTGATGAAGATTGCTGAGCTGTACAGGCCAGGCCTCATCCTGATCCAGGAACCCTGGATGCGCAACGGTAAGTTGCCCAACATTCCCTCTGGCTACTCTGATTTTTATGTGTGTGGCCCGGGGAACAGTCGCCCTAGAGCGGCTATCCTCGCTGCTAGCCATCTCCAGGCTTGGCTGAGGACTGATCTCTCTGATGGAGACCTTTGCGTCATCCAATCTAATCATTTCTCTCCGCGTACGTGTCTTGTTGCCTCGGTTTATATCCCAGGCGACAGAGACCCTGCTCCTGAGAGTTTACTGCGCCTCGCGCAGTACTGCGAGTCCCAGAACGCTGAGCTGTGCTTAGGGGGCGACCTCAACGCGCACCACAAGCACTGGGGCAGTAAAGATACCAACACTAGAGGAGAGGAGCTTCTGGCCCTCATCTCTAACACAAACCTCATGCTCTGCAACCGCGGCAGCACTCCTACCTTTAATAATAGCAGATGGACCGAGGTCCTCGACGCCACACTCGTTACCCCAAGACTCTTTGACAGAGTTGAGGAGTGGAGAGTCTGGTCTGAGGAGCCCTCCCTGTCTGACCACTGCTTTATCGCCTTTAACATCGCGGACACTAAAACCCAGTCTCCGATCACTTGGAGACGCAATATCCGCAACACTGATTGGGCGGCCTACAAGGCTGCCCTTGATCTGTACCTGCAGGAACTCACGGACTTACGTCCGATTGAGACCTGCGAGGATGTGGATCATATGGCTGAGACGCTGACAGGTTGCATTATTGAAGCCTACGAAGCGGCTTGTCCTGCTCGCGCCTACAAAGGCAAGACCTCGGCGCCGTGGTGGAACCCGGAGCTGGGGAAACTCAGGCGGAAGGCCAAAAGCCTTCATCGCCGTGCCATGAAGACCGGAAACCCGGAGGACATGGAGCTTTTCCGGCAAGCCTCCCGCAATTTCAAATCTGAAGTGCGCAAGGCCAAGGAATGTAAGTGGCGCCAATTCTGCAATGAATTGGATCAAGACAGACCTACTTCTAGGCTTGTCAAGGCCCTTACAATGGACAAAATGTCCAAATTAGCCATGATCAAAAAAGATGATGGCTCTCTTACTAAAGACCCTGAAGAAGTGCTTCAGCATATGCTTAGCACATTCTTCCCGAGGGTACCTACTGCTAGACCGGAGCCCAACCATTCGATGGATGGAGCCACCCTATCGGCGGGCATTGTCACTGAAGACCTAATCGCTCGTGCGGTCAGAACCTTCAAACCCTTCAAATCTCCTGGACCTGATGGTATCTACCCTGTTCTCCTTCGTGAAGCAGCCAAGATACCCTCGTTCCTGAGACTCACCCGCAATCTTATGCGGGCCTCTATCCAGCTGGGATACGTTCCCAAATGCTGGACTGAAGCTCGGGTAGTCTTTATTCCCAAACCTGGGAAGGGCGACTACCAAAGCGTCAAGGCCTTCCGGCCTATTAGCTTAACGTCAGCAATGCTTAAGCTCACTGAGAGGCTTATTCTCTGGCGGCTGCTGTCCTGCGAGCTGACAGCGATGCCCCTCAGCAATAATCAGCACGCCTTCCGTACCGGGAGGTCGACTGACAGCGCCTTGCATGCGATTGTCGAGAAGATTGAAAGGGCGGTACTGGGTGACGGTTACGCTCTGGCTCTCTTTCTTGACATTGTTGGCGCCTTCGACAACGTTATCTTTGAAGCGTTTCAGAGGGCCCTTCAAAATCGCAAAGCTCATGCTACCCTCATACGGTGGATCATGTACATGATCTCCAACCGTACGGTCACTGCCCAACTTCTTGGGCAAACTGCCTCCACCAGAGTCTGTAAGGGTGGACCCCAAGGCGGAGTCCTCACCCCGACGCTCTGGAACCTGGTCATGGACGCTCTTTTGAGTGACTCCCGACCCGACCCCGTCTTCAAAGTCGGGTATGCTGATGACGTCACGGCCATTGTGGCAGGACCGTCTCCCAGCACGCTCAGGGATCTGATGCAGAGCTTTATCCGCAAAGCAGAATCCTGGGCCAATGACAATGGTCTGGAACTCTCTGAGCCCAAAACCGTTGCCATTATGTTTACCAGCAGACTACGCTGGAACATACGTCCTCTGCAGCTCTACGGCAGAGATATTGCCTTCGCGCACCAGACCAGATGTCTCGGGGTCATACTTGACCACCGGCTCAACTGGTCCTTCCACGTGAAAGCAAAAGCCAAGCGTGCCTCAGCCATCCTGGCCCAGCTCCGACGAGCACTTGGCACTTCTTGGGGTCTATCCCCAAAGCGGCTTTGGTGGATCTATACTTCCGTAGTTAGACCTGCCATTACGTACGCCTCTGTTGTCTGGGTTAGCGCTACCCAGGTCAAAAGCCATGCAGACCTGCTCAACACGATCCAAGGCAGAGCGTGTAGGCTCATCTGCAACGCCACCAGGTCCACGCCCTTTGCTGGCATGGGGGCCTTCCTTAATCTTCCGCCTCTTGACCTCTTCATCAGGGGTGAGGCGGCTAGAACGACGCGGCGTCTAATTGATGCCGGCGTCAAATTCATTTACATGAGAGCACCTGCTAAGCGGAACCTTGTCCCGCATAGCGATCTGTGCCTCAACTTTCTCAACGAGTGTCAGGCCAATCGCGTCTTCACCGATGGCATTGCCTCAACGCTCAACCTGAGACAGCGCTACTCCGTAGCTATCGACTCGCGCGATAACATCAATGACCAATAGAACCCTGGTGAGCTTCATTGCTACACCGACGGTTCTAAGCAGTCAGCCAACACCGGCTTTGGTGTTGGAATCTTTCTGAACGGGAGGGTCATCGCTACCCACGCTCAATACACTGGGGTCAACTCCAGTGTTTTCCAAAATGAAGTTCTGGCCATCAGCTCCTGCACTGCAGAGCTTCTCGCCACTGGCGTTACTGGTAAGAACATCATTTTCCATTCGGACAGCCAAGCTGCCTTGCACGCCATCAGTGGCTGCAGCACCAACTCTGCTACAGTCCTCGACTGTATCAAACTCCTCAACATGTTGGGTTCCGCCAACAAAATTACCCTTAAGTGGGTTCCGGGGCATGTGGGGATCCGAGGAAATGAGTTGGCTGACACCCTTGCAAAAGTTGGTGCCTCCGGCTCCTCTCTCGGCCCCGAACCTCTTGTCCCGATTCCTGGCTGTGTCATCGACTCGCGCATCAAAGCGTGGATCAGGACTCAGCACCGCTCGACTTGGGCGAACCGCACGAACTGCAGGCAATCCAGAGGCGCTGTCCCTCAGCCCTCTCACCAGCTCCGAAGCTCCTCTTGCGCCTCTCGCGCAGAGACATCCGGGCTGCCACCATGACCCTCTCTGGTCACGGCTGCTTCTCCAGGCACCAGTACCTGCAGGGCAACGCCACCAACGCCACCTGTAGCTTCTGCAACTCAGGTGACGAAACCGCTGAGCATTTCGTCAGCATCTGTCCCGCCTTCACGCGGGCCAGACTCACTTACCTCGGGCCACACACATCTATTACTGAAGCGTGCAAACCCGAAAACTTTAATCAGCTCATGCGCTACCTTCGGGCCACCCGCAGGGCTGAACTCTCCTTTCCAGAGAGCACCATAGCTGCTGGCGACACTGGGGGACCTCCCTGGGCGGCGCCAACCCTCCGTCCATAGCGACGCGTCGGCCGTTCAGGGACTAGCGGAATGGGCGCCCGCGCCTTCCCGCTGTGTCCCCTTCGGGACAGCCCTGCAGCTAAGTCAAGAAGTAAGTCAAATACCCCCAGAGCACAAGGCAGGTCTAAGACCCCACTGCACAAGGCAGGTCTAATACCCCAGATCTCAAGGCAGGACTAATACCCCCACAGCACAAGGCAAGTCTAATACCCCACTGCACAGGGCAGGTCTAATACCCCCACAGCACAAGGCAAGTCTAATACCCACAGCACAGGGCAGGTCTATAGCCCCCAGACAGCCGCAGCTCACATGGATTCGGGTGGTCTCTCAGAATGAGGTAGGACGGCACGAGGAGCAGGGCGGCCAGATTGCCCACCTGCAGACAGGAGAGGGCGGGCGACACCAGCCGGAAATTCTCCGCCAGCAGCTCGAGGCCGAAGGCGATGAAGATGAAAATGTTGCACATGAGCAGCAGGCAGATGCACGGCCACTGGCCAGGCGAGGACAGGAAGATCTCGATGGGCCTGACCGGGTCCACCAGGATACCGTACTTGATTATGTTTTCCAGCGCCACCCGGAAGTTCGACACCACCAGCAGGATGAGGCCCAGGTTCAGCAGGCCGCGGAAGTTGTTGAAGCCGCTCGAAGAGGAGAACGGGCTGTCAACCAGGCTGTGCAACCTGCGAATGTATGGGGAAAATGCAGAGCATATATCCAATCTGAGCTATTCTATATCCAATCTGACCGATTCTATATCTAATCTGATCGATTCTATATCCAATCTGACCGATTCTATATCTAATCTGACCGATTCTATATCTAATCTGATCGATTCTATATCCAATCTGACCGATTCTATATCTAATCTGACCTATTCTATATCCAATCTGACCGATTCTACATCTAATCTGACCTATTCTATATCCAATCTGACCTATTCTATATCCAATCTGACCTATTCTACATCCAATCTGACCTATTCTATATCCAATCTGACCGATTCTACATCCAATCTGACCTATTCTATATCCAATCTGACCGATTCTATATCCAATCTGACCGATTCTACATCCAATCTGACCTATTCTATATCCAATCTGACCGATTCTATATCCAATCTGACCGATTCTACATCCAATCTGATCCATTATGTTTCAATAGACCGAGATAGGTTATATTTATCCCAAATATAAATCTGGATGCACCACTCACGGCTTATCGGGCGCCATCTCCTTGATTGCCCGCTCCAGAGTCTCCATGTCCTCCAGGCGGTTCAGGCTGCTGCTGCGCGGCAGGCGCCGCTTCGACTCGGAGGTCGCCACCGTGGCGCCTTGGTCAGCAAGCGCGGAATCATCTTTGGCGCCACCCTTGGCGCCAGTGCCAGCTGATCGCCTTCGAGCCTCGGACATGGCAGAGTGCTCAGTTACAGAGGCCAGGCCGGCCTGGTCTGGAAGCAGGTTTTAGATAGATTATCATTTTCAATATGCGATGCAAAACAATCAAAGCGCTATATTTACTGGGAGCACGAGAAATGCCTGCGGACGAATTTCCTGCCGAGATTTGCCCGTCGGGATTTGCCCGCCGAGGTTTGCCCGCAGTGCATTCTTCCTACAGCGCATTTGGCCACGCGGCAGATTTTGTCTGCATTGCCTCCCCCAATGCTTAGTAAGTCTTAATAAAGAGATTTACACGATCAAAAGTTTTTATGGCTGCATATCAAATGCATTTTTTGGGGGGGGGGATTGCAGACAGAATCTAGCTGCCAAATGCGCTGCAGGAAAAAAAGCACTGCGGGCAAACCTCGGCGGAAAAAAACTCGGCGGCCAATTCGCTCGCGGGCAAATCTCAGCGGGCAATCTCCACGGGCAAAATGCACTGCGGGCAAATCTTGGCGGGCAAAGCTCCACAGGCAAAATGCACTGCTGGCAAATCTTGGCAGGCAAAGCTCCACGGGCAAAATGCACTGCTGGCAAATCTTGGCAGGCAAAGCTCCACGGGCAAAATGCACTGCTGGCAAATCTCGGCGGGCAAAGCTCCACGGGCAAAATGCATTGCGGGCAAATCTCGGCGGGCAAATCTCGGCGGGCAAAGCTCGGCGGGCAAATATCAGCGGGAAATTTGTCTGCGGGCAATTCTAATGGACCCATATTTTCCATATGCACTATAGCACATTAAAATTAGAAAAACTAAGCACAAATTATGCTCAGATAAAAAGTATAATCTACTAGTTAAAAACATTTTCAATTGGCGTGGTAACAAAGTTCATAGAATTCCTAATGACTTCAGAATTACGAGTATAAGCCATCTTCATCAGATCCAAATAGGTCATTTGGGGGGGGGCATTTGTTTGGTTCTTGAATTTGTTCTGAGAACTTCCAAATACCAAATAAACAAAAAATAGCTATGCATGAAGTATTTATTATTGCAATTAGAAAGCATGCATGTTGACAAGCAATCAATAGTTGGAATCCAAATAATAAAAAATGCAATCTGGTTATTGTATAATTTTATAACTAGAATAACTATTTTTTCTAATTATACTAATTTCTTAAACCATGATTATATGAGGAACATATTTATACATATATGAGCATACATTTATTCATTAGTCATTTGCTAGTTATATTGAGTCAACTTAAGGTATGATTTTTTTCATTAAAGGAATAAATATATAGCAAAAATGACTTATTGCTGTTATATAACATATAGTATGGTTTAAACTAAAAATAAGTGAGCTATTTAGTCAAACATGTTATAGTTATTGATATTATCAAGATTTGTCTTTTTCCTAATTCAATCTAAGATTTATTCTTCAATCTTTATATTAAACCAAACATAGTGCTAACTAGCTATTTCCTGATACTCAATGAACACAGGCCTATTTCCCCTTTCTCCCATGCATATATACATGCCCAACTTAGAAATTTTATCTAGATATACAACTTACTTTTTGACCAAAAATGCAACTTACATATGGGAAAAACCATAAAGCAAAAATTAATGTAATGTTGGATAAATTTCAAGAGTAACTATGGCTATATTATTAATGCTAAATGCCTTATTATCTATTCTAATTAGTACTATATTTATATTTTTTGGGTTGGTATTTTTGTAACTTACTTTGGCTAGACCTTTTATTACCTAGCTGAATTGGCTAGGTTGGCCATGTATGCATGCATATATAATATCTTGAATTTTATTTGGCTAGTTTAACAGTTATAGTTTTCTACATATAAAACTAACTATTGCATCTAGTAAGACATTTGCAACATAGCATTTTCTTTACATGCAAAATTTCCTTTTTAGCTTCAAATATTTAATTTTTATCTATTACAGATATAGATATAGCTACCAGCTACATATAAAACTATTAGATGTTGTAGATATAGAGGTTTTTAGATAGAACATAATATAGAAGTATGGTTATAGGAATATTTATTTTTTATGTTTAGTTCTCATGCCTAGTAAATAATAAAGCTAAAGCTTATCAATAATTGAATAACTTTATAACTTTAATAAATTTATAATTCAATAACATTGACTTAAAATAATCATGCAAGCTTACTTGATGCTAACTTAATCTATCAAGTCAAGACTACTACTAGTAAAAATATTAGGTGCCTATAATAAAGAGTCTAGTAAAAAATATTTTTAAAAATCTGAAATTTTTATAACAATTACTTTATAATGATAGGCCAAGTTACTTAGTTGGCTATAATTTCTTATCTTTTCTAAAGTAAAAAATAATTTTCTACTTTCTTTTTCAGTATAAGGCAAATGCTAACAAGATTGTCTCCAAAATATATAGCAACTAAGATAACAACCCACAGTTGCCTAAATTACTTTGCATTATACTTAACCTACTCAATTACTATTATTATCTTGGCAAATATAAGTTAGGCCTAACCTTTATTATTTTACTATATAGGAAAAAGGTATAAAACTGTGGACAACATCTGGCATACATTTGAAATTTTCTAAAGCATAATGCACTTACAAGTGTGCAACATCTATGCCGCATGCCTACACTGCCTTTTCCTGCTAGCTACTGCTCCAGCAAATAAATATCCATTGCAGTTATAAAAAAGTTAGTTTTTTTTTATTTTGATTTTGAAGGTTAGCAAATTTCAATTTCAACAAAAATGCTCTTTTGGAACATCTCTAATAATTCTAAAGTGCAATAAAATATTTTGAATCTATTCTGAAGTGTGCATTTATAGGTTTTTAAAATTTAATTGTTTTATATAATAAATTTGCAGTTTTTCCATATTTTTTCCATAGAGTTATAAGTTTCAAAGTTATTGAATATATATAGACATTTACAAACAATACTAGACTGCTAGAATAGGCTTTAAAGATGAATTACAATCACTTTGGCAACAAGTCACTTCGGCGACAGTCACTTCAGCGACAAGTCACTTCAGCAATAGTCATTTCGGCGACACATTTGGATCACTTCGGCGACAATTAGCTAAATACTGTAAGTTCTCTGTTTAGAGCGCATTTATAATAACACATATTTTTGCCAATGAAACTTCATGATTAAAAAGTGTGATTTATCCGGATTTATTAAAAAAGCAACACAAATTTTCAGTATTTCATTATGAACAATAATTAAATTAATAGATTTATATCACATTTTCCTTGATTGATATTTGCCCATTACGATAAAGTACAAAATGAATGGACTTGCATTATATAGTACTGTAAGTATTGTGATAAATTTATTTGGCATACACAAGTACATGTACAGGCACATACACTCTGTCACTCCATTGCAGAAATAAAGAAAGAGAAAGAGAATTAATAAACATGCATTAAAAGCAAAGATGTTACATGTAGCATGCAAAGAAGTCTTAGCATTACAGAAGTTAAGCATATGCAGATGCACCATAGACAGCTTACAGTCCATTCAGCTTGCTGCAAGCCTCCAGAAGTGACTGAATCGATTGGTCTCCAGCTTGATACTCCGACCTGTACTTAAGACATACATGTATTAAGAGTTGCAGAGTGTGGGACAGTGTGACAGTGAGAAACTAGCTAAATATCAATAAAAATGATAATCGTCCTCTGAGATACAGAGTGCGAGATTAGAGAGAGAAAGAGAGAGAGAGAGATTGAGAGAGAGAGAGAGAGAGAGAGAGAGAGAGAGAGAGAGAGAAAGAGAGACATACTTTGCTCACCTGTGTTACACTTCCGATGATACCAATGGTCACATGGGTCACATTGCAGAGCATGATGTCAAACAGAGACAAGCTCAAAACAAACAGGGCAGTTATGGAGTGGCTTTGCGGCTTTGCATTGTCAAATTAAGATACAAATTATAAGTATTGATCCTCTTCAGATGATGTGTTGGTAAAAGTTGGTAAATCGGAGCGCAGTTAAAGTTACATGTACATGTAGGCAGCTTGTACATGTATTTAATATATTCAGAGAAGGACTGCCTGTTCCCATTCTACTAATACCCAGCTTTGTAAGTTAACCTATACAACTAATGCATTGTCCTGTAAATCAATTCTAGCTGTAAATCTCAAGCATTGGGAGATTGAATATATGAAACACTAAACACAGGCCAGTACATACCAGTATGTATTGTGTGTGAGCACAACCTGCTTGAGGTGTGGAAGAGATAGAGCGAGGTGATAAAACGTGGGTAGGCTAAACTATGCATAGCATTTTAAAATGAATTTATGAATCCGAAGAGAGATGTGCCAAAACGAATATGCACATAGAGGCACATTATTGAATATAAGTGAGTATAGTACAGTGTATATGCAAGCGATATTATATATTTAAGTGATATTATTACTAGGATTAGCACTGTGCTATGAGAGAGAGAGAAAAAAGAAATAGAGAGATATATAGAGAGAGAAGGGGAATAGATAGAGATTAAGAGAGAAGAGAGATGGAGAAATGAAAGATGATTTTGTTTGAACAAGAACATCTAAACACTGTACATGTACAAGTGTGTAATGTATTCAGTATACCAGTATTTTTTAGAACGAAATAATTGCAATGCTTTTTATTATAATGCATAAAAAACTTGGTGCTATAAATTTGTTATTCTTGCATTCATTTTTAATTGCTTTCTTTTTTATTTTAGGTGCTACCAGGGTTACTGCTTATGCAAATATATGTCTATTGCCAAAGTAATCCAAATGCCTAGATGGAATTCTTGCAGAAAAATCACAACGCGTTATGCGATTGTGCGAAAAAAATGCGATTTTGCGTTAAAAAATCCGGAAAAAATGCGTTGCAGAATTTTAGACAAAATTGCTAATTCTTAATATATGCAAAAGTGCGCTTGAGATATTGGATTTTGCAAAAGATAATCCTACTAGCTAAGATCACAAAGAAAAAAGAATAAAAAATAAAAACTAAATAAGGCACAAAAGCAAAAATTCAAAAAAATTCTATAAAAAGTAGAAACTTGTACATTCTCTAACATACATATTTGGACAAAAATTCAAATCACTACATTTTCTTAGAATGCATTTTTCATTATTGTCTTATTGATTACTTTTTGTTTTTACCATTTTGTGATGTGCTAAGTACCAAAATAAAAAATGCCACCAATAAAAAATATTTTGTGCGCCATAAAAAATCGCATAATTCTATTTGACTTAAGAAATACAAGAATTCCATCCTGGTCCAAATGTGTTGCCAAAAAAACTGTCGCTGAAGTGACCTGTCGCCGAAGTGATCGGTGACCTTAAAGATTATCTCTATCTTCAAGAAAGGCAAATTAACTAGACAAAACAACGAGTATAAATTTGACTTTGTATATCCTATATACTAAAAATGAGTTGTCTATGTTTGTATATAAATATGTGATTGATTAGAGAAAAAATATTCTCCTAAAAGCATTGATATCATTTCATAAAACTGTTTACTTTATATGCTTAACCTATATACTAGACTTTTAAAATTGTTTTTTGACTTGGCAAATACTAACTAGGTGGCAGCCTAATACTAGTCAATTTGTCTAGGCCTTTGCTTTGTCAATCTGCCAATTCAATTCATTTGTCTGCAAAATAGGCCTAGCTAAATGAAGTTTTTTATATATTATGCTGCTTTTTCATTTGTAAATAATATCAGTTGCAGTAAAAAATTAAAAAAGTAAAAATATCACTGGTAGGCCTATAAATACCTTATCAAATACTAAAATAGATAATTGTAAAATATATTCAAATATTATTTAGACAAATGAGTCAAATATGCAGCTGTCAGCAAATACTGTTTCACCAGCTTAAATTGCAATGAAAATAATGCCTTTTAAAAAAGCAGTAGTTATTGATACAAATATTATAAATACTAAAATACTATAATAGCAAAATGGTTATTTTTATTTAGTCAATATAACATGCACTTACTTGAACTGGGCTTAAGGTTTTAACTGAAATTTAGCCATAAAAATTGCGAAACTGTTATTTCTATAATTCTATGGTCACTGTACAATGTACATTAGAAACAAAAGGCCTAATTTTATGGTCATGGGGAGAAATTTCATTTACATTAATAATAATAGTTCTTACATTAAGTAATCTAGCTAAGGTCAGTGACCAAAACGTTGTGTTGCGAGAAGTGCTACACTGACCTAACCTCTGGTGTGATGAACATAATTTATAAGTATTTGAAATTTAAATGTAGGTTAGGTTTTTGATAAACAGGTTTCAATTCTCTCTCTCTCTCTCTCTCTCTCTCTCTCTCTCTCTTGAGTCCTTTTTTATATTTTAAGAAATAGTTCAATTTTCAAAATAAAAAGATGTGTATAAATGAAAATATTATCTGTTAAAACAAACAACACACACGTTGTGCCTAAATTTTAAAATTATTTCAACGGTTAACTCATTTAAGAGAAGTATCTATACTTTAAATAATATGTGCTTATCTACACGACTACTTAAAATACACGATAAATAAATGTAACGTGCAGCGCTCACGTTTACGGTTGCATATTTTCCTCTTAATCATTTGCATGCAAAGAAGACCTATGTCACCCTTTTTGTTTTCATCTTGCTAAGCAAAAAGTTACATGATATTTAATTTTTCACATTGAGCAATAACTCTTTCTGACCGCAACTTTTACATGTGACTCTTACATGTACACTGGGATCCATTAGAAATATACGTCGACTGACTATTTTGAAAAGCAAAGTACGCTAATAGTAAATAATAGCATCAGACAGAGTGCTTATGCCTGAAATCGAGGTGTCCATAGGGACAAAAAAGCTTTTATTACAAATTTTACAAATTTTAATACTCCATTTTAATGAACATGCACAATTGGTAAAAATAAAGAATACGCTCGTAAGTAACTTAAATTTATATCTTAAGAAAAGGAACTCTGAAAGAGTTAATATAAACAAAAATCAACGAAAAATAAATTCAATTTTATTGTTAATTAATCGTTCCCATTGTCTTCAATTCAAGGTGTCACGTGAACAAACAAGTACTACATCTAAATATACTAAATCTCTAATCTAAATATACTAAATCTCTAAGGTTTGTATGCTTGCTTACTTGTAAAATATACTAAAAATGAACTTCGTTATAGTTGACCGACGTACTTTTCGCAAAAGTACATTTTTAACAAAGTTTGCAAATTCAGTCAACGGGAATGATATTTTTTAATAAAAAATTGTAATATATCGTTTTATGTAACTTTTTTTCGAAATTTCAAAGGACTTTAAAGAACTGTATTAACAATTGTCTGTATATACTAAAACTGACGCGTTTTTTATAAAATTGTTGTCCGCTCTCAGAGCAACGTCTGAACACGTCTGTCTTAACAAATACCACAAAAGTAGTGTGAATTTATCAGGGTCAACTTAAGTAGAAGGACTGAACACTCCAAAATCGTGGAAAATTTTTTGAAGGTCAAATTTTGCAATTGTGCCATGTCTGAACGGATTTGATGAATCGGGCAGATTTTTGCTCAGGATATACAGCTACATGTGCTCTTTCAATTGCTGCATGGCATTTTATTTATTCCCCCCAGAATACGAAAGAATTGACTTTTTAGTACAGTACCCCGTAGATTGCATCGCATGCCTTTCAATGCAAAATCTTGACTTCTTTTTGGCAGTGGAAATTGCAACACACCACGTTTATTAACCAGTAAAAATAAGTCATGCTCATAGTCAGTTCAATTAGCTAACCAATTTTGACCTCTGATTCGAGTTTGCAAGCTTACGATCAGGGTAGTAATGCATGCACTTAGCTCACGATGAAGTGATGAAGTGATCAGCAATACAATATACAGCTTTGTATTGACTATTGGAACAAGTGAGGCTTACCGATCCGCGAAGTACGAATAGAAAAACAGCATGCACATCTCGAAAACACATGGTGGTTTTCGACTAAGAAAATGAATTGTCTATAGTAAGCTAAGTAAGCAGACAAAACAGATAAAGTTACATTGAACTGATAAAGCTACAAGCGTAATTAAGAAATAAAGTGAAAGAACTGCAGCGAGCAACATTCCCGACATCCCCCCTCGTTGAAGTCCAAAAAACACCAGTCAGTTCGAATAGTGCAGTCACAGTGTTGCAGATGCTCAGGTGGCTGCTTGCGACCGGGCACTGACTGTCTCGTCAGCGGCGCCCGCTCCTGGACCTTCCTTTGTCACCTCGGTAGCGTTGCTCAGCCGGTCCGCTGCTTCGTTTGAGATCTCCGGCGGTGGCACGGGTACTGCCTCCGGCAGCGAGCTCACCAGCAGCTGATCGGCGTACCGTCAGTAGATGGTAGTTACGGGTTCAGGTGGATACGACGGTGGACTCCGCTCAACAGGTGCCGCCGTCGGTCTTGGTGCCCCAGTTAGAGTCTCCCAGCAGAACTTGGTTGCCGGCTTGGAACTCGCGCGCACGCGACTACTGCTCCATCCGCTGTTCCTGGCGCTAATGCATGCTGTCCATCAGCAGGTCCAGCCGACTGCGCATCTGGCTGGGTCCGGGGTGACGTAGCGCGGCGTATTACGGTAGGACATCAGCATCTGCAGCAGTGCGGTCGCCGAGTGACCAATCTTGATCAGGTGTCGTTGACCACTTGGACGGAAGTCTCCACCTGGCATTTTGTGGCAGGGTGAAATGGCGCTGAGAGGACGTGGCGGATGAATTGCGCCAGGCGAACTCGCTGAAATTCGTGGAGGTGAATTGCGAGCCGTTGTCGGCGACCAGCATCCGATGGATGTTGAGTCTAGCAAAGACCTTGCAGAGTCACTCGATGGTGGCGATTGACATCATTCTATGCACCTGCTGAACCTCTGGTCACTTGCTGAAGGCTGATACAGGCCTCGCTGTGTGTTGATAGTCGTGCCACATCCATAGTCGTCCTCGGACAACGGCAGCTGCAGGAAGGCGCCTGCTTGGACCACTTGCAGTCGCAACCCAGCTTGGCAAACAGGTATTCGATGCGCATCAAACTCAAACTACTCAAACTACTGTGGCTGTAAACGGCATAGGGAACTACCTGATAATTGCTTTGAAACATTTCAAACAATATTCGACCTAGAATAAATACGACGCAATGTCCTAATGTGATCAGTACTACCGTGTTTGGCAACTATGAAATGTGTATTGTGATTCAGCATGCTTCTGTAGGCAGGCAGATCTTGAACCAGAGCCACAATAAAGCTGTGCTGCTTCACGGAACTCTAATTTTTGGCGAGCGGCAGATACTAAATGTGCTGCAAAAAAAGTTTAACGTTCTTTTGGCTATTTTATATTTGTCAATGTGAAAACTGCAAGTAAGTTGTCGTTCATTCACGATATGTCAGTCTTTTGAAAGTTACGAGTATTTCCAAGCACACCATCGAACAGAGGAGCCCAAAAACTTTTTAGACGAGTGAAAGAAGAAGCGAGAAGTAAGGGCGAAAAGGAGCCCTGCTGCTGCCAGCACGCAAACACCTGATGCGGCTTAGGGAGGTTGTCTGCGACACTGGGGGCTTCATAAACTGGTTTGAGGTATTGGGGGCACAATTTTTAGCTTTTTGGGAAAGGAACTACGCTGAACTGAGTCTCATCAGCTAGTTGAACTCTGTACAAATATCCAACAGCCAGCTGTCCTTCGTTCAAATCCTCTTACAAAATATTATACAGCTATAACATTATACATAAGACTTCTACCAGCATCCATTACTTCCATTTAATACGAAAACAAATTCAGAATTATCCGACTCTATCAAAATTGTTTGATTTTGTCTGCTAAATATACAGTACTGCTAAGCAATGAATAAAATGACCAAACTAGCACATGTAGCTTTGGCGTAACAGATTCTGTCCTATAGTATTGTATAACTGACTTTTCTTATGGTATGCTCAGTGAGCTCAGCTGTATGACCGAATGGGGTACAGCCCCGTGTGAGCTCAGCTGTATGACCAAATGCGGTACAGCCCTGTGTGAGCTCAGCTGTACGATCGAATGGGGTACAGCCCTGTGTGAGCTCAGCTGTATGACCGAATGCGGTACAGCCCCGTGTGAGCTCAGCTCTATGATCGAATGCGGTACAGCCCCGTGTGAGCTCAGCTCTATGGCCGAATCTCCATTTAGGAAGTACCAGATGACTGCAGACAGTACAGCCCCATGCTGCTCATGGGGGGAGGCTGAAGGCGGTACAACTTTGTAGATGGTCACACAGTAATTCTCTTAATGTATTTATTGTAAACCCATCTGAAGCTGAATATGAGCATACAGTTAGAACAAAATATTGTTGCAAGTAGGTCCGGAAACATCACTTAACTACTCGTAAGTTCCTGCTATTTTTGCGAGTAACATTCACCAGAGTTTCCATGGGGAACCGCTGCTGCCGGAGCTGTCGGAACTGCCGGTAAGCTGCTCACCCTGCAGTTTGTACTGGGGCCTCAAATCCCCGGGTGCGACAGCATTCGGTGCCTTTTGGGCGCCCCGTCTGGAGGTGGAATGCCTGCAAAGTGCGAAATGCAAAAATTTCGTTTCTTGGAAGTGAGGTTTCACCATAGACAAAACACCTTGTTCTTTGTGCGCGCCCCCGTCTCTTAGGTGGGTGCGCCTGTCTCTTAGGTGGGCGCGCCTTCTCTAGGTAGCCCCCCTTCTCCAGGTGGCCCCCCTTCTCCAGGGGCGCCCCTTCTCCAGGTGGCCCCCCTTCTCCAGGGGGCGCCCCTTCTCCAGGTGGCCCCCCTTCTCCACCCCTTCTCCAGGGGGTGCCCCCTTCTCCATGGGGTGCCCCTTCTCCAGGTGGCCCCCCCTTCTCCAGGGGGTGCCCCCTTCTCCAGGTGGCCCCCCTTCTCCAGGTGGCCCCCCTTCTCCAGGTGGCCCCCCTTCTCCAGGGGGTGCCCCTTCTCCAGGTGGCCCCCCTTCTCCAGGTGGCCCCCCTTCTTCAGGTGGCCCCCCTTCTCCAGGTGGGCGCCGCTACCTCTCGGTGTTTGCATAGATGCCCTGTCCAAGAGATGGCTTGTTGGCGTCTTCTGTTTTGCTTTTGGAAGGATTCAGTTTTGGTGGGCTATTGGGGCCGCGGCCCCTGCAGTCTGTTGCTATCTGGAGCCGAATGAAACTCCTCAGTATGCATTTTAGCTGGTTGCAAAACTATGCACAGTGGAAGAACATCAATGAGCCGAATCCGCTGCGGAGATCGCGACTGCCATGCTGCTGCAGACACAGCGGCCATGTACAAATGTACGTCTGCTGCCAGGACTATAGCTGCAGCAGCTGTGCAAAGCATTATTGGTAAGTCAGGCGCGCACCTCTGCTTGTTTGAGCAGTTCGGTCTCTCTACTCGAGGATTTTTTTCAAGTTCCATCGTCTCGGGTTTCAGCGTGAAGAGCAGCGATGTCAGAAGGTTGCGCCAGAACTGCTGCTGCAAGCACTACTATGCCACCTTCGTGAACAGCGACATCGTGATGACGTAGACTTTGCTCATGTTCAACTGGACCTGCCGCATGTGTCTCGCTAGCACCTCAGAAGGTTTTTGAAAGGTTTTTCAGAGCGAGCAAACACCCGAGTTTACTCTTTTATAAGTCAATAATTTCAGGCCTTACTAACTACGCATCAAATGCATGTAAAAGAAAAAATTGCTTTGAAATTCACAAAATTTTATCAATAAAAATCTTTGGCAATTTGCAGAAATTTTATCAACTTTATTTACGTTGCTTGGACAGTTTTTAATTAAAATTTGAACGATACTACTGAAGAAATGTCATGCAAACTTTAGCCAACACGAATCACAGCAAAACAAGCACTCAGTATGCCTTGCATGATGAGTATCACGCTAAGTAGCTGATATGCATGTAGTTGAGGTACATGTAGCTGATGTACATGTAGCTGATGTACGTGTAGTTGATGTACATGTAGCTGATGTACATGTAGCTGATGTACATGTATCTGATGTACATGTAGCTGATGTACATGTAGCTGATGTACATGTAGCTGATGTACATGTAGTTGATATGCATGTAGTTGAGGTACATGTAGCTGATGTACATGTAGCTGATGTACATGTAGCTGATGTACATGTAGCTGATGTACATGTAGCTGATGTACATGTAGCTGATGTACATGTAGCTGATGTACATGTAGCTGATGTACATATAGCTGATGTACATGTAGCTGATGTACATGTAGCTGATGTACATGTAGCTGATGTACATGTATCTGATGTACATGTATCTGATGTACATGTAGCTGATGTACATGTAGCTGATGTACATGTAGCTGATGTACATGTAGCTGATGTACATGTAGCTGATGTACATGTAGCTGATGTACATGTAGCTGATGTACATGTAGCTGATGTACATGTAGCGATGTACATGTAGCGATGTACATGTAGCGATGTACATATAGCTGATGTACATGTAGCTGATGTACATGTAGCTGATGTACATGTAGTTGATGTACATGTAGCTGATGTACATGTAGCTGATGTACATCTAGCTTATGTTTTCTTAGTCACTGTTGTTGATGAAGTCTCATTGAATCGCTAGATCATAGAAATAGCGATTCTGTTTACAGTAAATACGATGATGTAAATACGATTTTGTTTACAAAGTCATTAACCGATTTCGTTGTTAATGCTGTGTTTAAATAGACTTTGAGTTTTTTTATGGACAGTTTATGCCATGCAGCTTTTTGTGAGCTCACCAAGCCTCTTAGTACATGTACCCGAGCTGATAAGTATTTGCTTTGAAAGTTTTGCGTCTGCAAAAGCCTGATTGTGTAGCAAATACTGGCTTCCAAAACCTGGAAATGTGCTCAGCTTCTTATCGCTACTCTGTCTACAATTTGATCATTATGAGTCTTCAAACACAGCTCGATTGCAGATTTTACTGAATTATCGGTATTGCATACAAACAATATAAGCTATTTAGTAGTAGCGGAGGCCGCCGAAATTATGCCCAGAACCGTCACAGCGCATTTGCACTGCCACAATGTGCTGTACTCAAAAGGAATGAATTTATACAAGGTACATCCGTCAATTTCAGGTCGTTTCCATGCTTGCATATCTATATTAGCTAAATTTTCCTTAACTTTTCCAGAACCTTCTCTACTGCTTTCGGTGAGTCTTTGCTGGTGTAAAAACAATTAAATCTTCGAGTCAAACGGCTCGCCAGCATCCGAGTTGCATCGGGCCCTCACAGCTCTGCTCAGCTCGAGAGCAATGAGCATCTGTAGCGCTCATCCCTCTGTCTGTGCCGTTCTCAACAGTTGCATCTGCATCGCGGTTTTCTTTCATTTCGATTTGCAACCCAGCAGTCTGAAGTGCCTCATTGTTTCAGCTGGTAGCCCTGCTGCAGTCAACTGAAAACTGTAGCCACTGCCAGCGCCAACCCTCCGCTGCTCTTTCCTCTCCACCGCTCATTCTCTCCCGCGCGTACGCAGCAAGAAAGTGCGAGAGCAGCCAGGCAGAGCGCAGAGAGGAGGGCAGGCAGGCAGGCAGGCAGGCAGTCCACCCTGTCTCTGGGTGGCGGGGGGGCAAAGTACAAGCAAGCGCGCGGCCACCCCATGGATGGCGGCGCATAAGAGCCACCCTGCGCTCCCGCTAACGCTCGTAAGCTCAGCGCAGGTATTCAGCTCCACTGGCACAAGGATATCGCAAAAAAATTAATTATGTAAGTTTTCACGCTCTCTAAAATTTCAAAATAACGCCCGAATCGGTCATTTCAAGCCTTGCAGTAGCGCGCCATTCAGAAATCGGCAACTTTAGTCAGCATTGACGCGCTTGTTAATTGTTAATTCAGTAAATCCTATGGATAGAAATGTGCAATTTTTTTGCTTTTCTACCTATATGAGAACTCAGATGGCAGAGCTGTCGGGCCTTTTGTAGTGAAGACAATTTTACCAACTACATTACTGAATGGTTAATTACTGTACATAAGTTACATTTAGCTCATGATGAGTAAAACCCATGAATTACAGGGTTAATTAAGCACATTCAGTAGATTATCATTTTATCTATTTTTAAATGGCAATTTCTCAAGAATTAAATCTTTTCTATAATTTTCAACAGATAGATAGTAAAGAACGAGTCACAAAACTTCTACAAGGCACCAAAATATTTCAAACATTCTACTAACAGTAGCAAACCTGGGCAGCAAGCGCTAAACATATCTAAATTATGCAAGCTAAAATTGTACACAAAGTGAGATACATGTAGCAGCAGCGAGCCTTGTTGATTTTACTTAGCCCTACTAAAAGATATCCCTGTCGAAACATTTGGAACTCTACATCGAAACTACCAAACCTGGTTCATTCAGATCCAACCCTGCAGCCATGGACTCTGGCCAGCGACAGCAAGTTCAGGAGCTGCAGCAGGCCCTGATGCAGCTGGCCGCACTATTCGGCGTGTCTGCTGACGATCTCCAGAGCGTCACAAGCATGTCGTCGAGCGTGAAGGGCTTAATGGAGGCGGCGGCCGTAGGGAACAGGCAGCAGTGCCGCTCCCTGGTGCGCAAGGCCGGCGGCCCCAACGCTCGCGGCAACAAGGGCATCGTGGCGCTGCACGTGGCGGCGCACGAAGGTCAGTTGGAGGTGATGAAGGAGCTACTGGAGCTTGGAGCGGACATCGAGGCGGTGGACGAGGATGGCGACACGCCGCTCATCATGGCCGCCATGAACCGCCAGGACGATGCGGCCGACCTGCTCATTGAGAAGGGCGCCAACGTGCGCCATCTCAACAACAAGGGCCTCTCCGCTGCCGACGTGGCCCTCGCAAAGCGCAACTTAAACATGGTTTACTCGCTGGAAGGCGTCTCGCACTGCCTGCAATACGACTCGGACATTCACGAGAAGACTCTCACGAGCGCCGCTCAGGAGGGCAACACCCGCGTGATCGAGTTCTGGCTGGAGCACAGCCCCGAGCGCCGGGCCTACAACAGGCAGCTGGGGCAGAAGAGGACCATTGCATTCATCGCAGCCCTCAATGGCCACCTGGACATCATCGAGCTGCTGGAGTCCAAGAGAGCCGATTTCGAGCTGACCGACGATCGCGGCAACACCCCGCTATTCTGCGCAGCACAGAACGACCATTTCGAAGTGGTCCAGTTCCTTCTGGACAAGCGCTGCAACGTGAACCACGAGAACTGCAACCGGAGGACACCGATTTTCTCGGCTGTGAACAATGGACACGAGGATATTGTGAGCCTCTTGATTCGCCATGGTGCCCGAGTTGACCACGAGGACGAAGACGGCAGGACGCCGCTGGAGTGCGCAGTAAAGCAGGGCTCCCTGCCGGTGTTTCAAATGCTGGTGGAAGCTGGCGCGGACCCGAAGCACGTGAACTCTCGGGGCTACGATCTCGCCATGGGCGCCGCGGACTCCTCCAATCTTGAAATTCTCAAGGAGCTTAGGAAGCTGGGCGTATCTTTGACTCGCGTCAACACCAGGAATGGTGAGACGGCCCTTCTCGGCGCCTGCCAGGTGGGTCCGGATGAAGTCGTCAAGTACCTGCTGAAAGAGGGAAGTGACAAAAATCACAAGAACAGACGCGGAATAAGTCCTGCCCTGCGAGCGGCGTACAATGGACTGACGGATGTTGTGTCTGTACTGGCCAATGCTGGAGCCAATATGGACATTGCGGACAACGATGGGGACACGCCGATTCTCTGCGCTGCCCAGCAAGGCAACCAGGAGATGGTGGAGCTCCTGCACGGCCTCGGCTGCAAGGTGTCGGCCAAGAACAACCGGGGCCGAACGCTCGTCTGGTTTGCGGCGAAGAGCGGCAACCTGGAGCTGGTGGAGTTTCTGAAGGACATTGGCGCTCCCATGGACGCTCCAGACGCCAACGGCAACACTCCGCTGATGATAGCGGTGATGGACGGCTCTAACCCCGATTTGGTCAGCTACTTGGTGCGCTGCGGCTGCAGCGTGAGGAAGCAAAACCAGAAGGGAGAAAACGCAGAGGCTCTCGCTAAAAAGGCGAACCAGCGGGCCATCCTGACAGTGCTGACGGAGACCAAACGGGAGCCTGGAGCCAGAGAGAAGATGACTGAAAGCGGGTTCCTGCGTAGGAGCCGGCCGCAGCCGCCAAAGCCGGAGATTGATCAGGAGCCAATGTAAGTGCAAGCTGGAATTCAGCTCCAATACCCTATGTAAGTGCAAGCTGGAATTTAGTTCCAATACCCAATGTAAGTGCAAGCTGGAATTTAGTTCCAATACCCAATGCAATTGCAAGCTGGAATTCAGCTCCAATACCCTATGTAAGTGCAAGCTGGAATTTAGTTCTAATACCCAATGTAAGTGCAAGCTGGAATTTAGTTCCAATACCCAATGCAAGTGCAAGCTGGAGTTCAGTTCCAATGCCCAATGTATTGTAATATGTAAGTGCAAGCTGGAGTTCAGTTCCAATACCCAATGTAAGTGCAAGCTGGAAATTCAGCTCCAGTGAACTTGTGATCATCTTCTGTCTTATGTCGCAGATATCCTGGTGCGGGCCTCGATGCGAGCTTCAAGAGGTGGAACATCATGTGCGAGAATGACGGATCCAAGAAGCCGATTGGTGAGGGTGGCTTCGGCAAGGTGTACAAGGCCATCACGGACAAGCACCAGTTCGTGGCCGTTAAGGTTGTGCAGCTGCGGGGCCTGATGAGCGAGCAGACGACTCGCATCGTGTCCCAAGAGAAGAAGGGCATCGAGATCCTCAGCGGCCTGAAGCATCCCAATATCTTGGTGTTCCTCAAGTGCGAACAAGCTCCGAACGGCGACTTCTGCATCTTCACGGAGCTCATCTCCGGTGTCAGTCTGTGCGACTTGATGAGGCGCCAGAAGCAGCCATTCGAGGAGGCTGGAATCTGCAAATTTTCACGCCAGGTAACTAAAACGTTTTTTGTGAGATTTTATGCTCAGTCAAAGTTAATCTTCGCTGAGAACTGTGAAAGGGATTTGATTATACGCGTTCATACCTGTCACTTGTCTAGATTTGCGATGCCTTGAACTTCCTGCACAGCCGGAAGGTGCTGCACCGAGATATCAAGTGCTCCAACATTATGCTTTCCAACGAGGGCATCATCAAGCTGATCGACTTCGGCCTGGCTAAGGAGATTTTCACCACCACGGTGGCCTACTCGAGCTCCAGCCAGTGCGGCACGCTGTGCTTCATGGCGCCCGAGCTGCTGGACTGCAGCGCCGACCGCGTGATTTACTCCACCAAGTCCGATGTGTGGGCCTTCGGCTGCACTGTGTACGAGATGGCGTGCATCCTCCCGCCCAACTGCCGGCTGCCGCAGGGCCAGATGATCAACGCCATCGTCTCCAAGCCCATGCCGGATCTGCCGTCCAAAGCCTCCAGGAACCTGCGAGACTTCTACGCCAAGTGCGTCATCAAGGATCCGAGCACGCGGCCCAGCATGGAAGGCCTCCTGCGGCACCCTTTCCTGGCGGGCCGCTGAGGCCAAACATTGTGGGCTGCCATCGTCTCAAACTGCTCCCGTATCAGCCTTAACTCTTCATTAACTATTTCAAAACGGACATGGCTGTGCTTTCACAGTTAAATTCCCCTTCCATCGGAAGCTTTTTCATCTGCCAGAAGTATGTAAGTGTTCAGACTATTCAGAGAGTAGGGGTGGGGACTCGCTCCGCTGCCGTAGCTTACGAGTTTCTGTTGAGAGACTCGGATCGATTACTCAATACTAATTTCTACCCGCAAGTGAGCTATGGAAGCCGAGACGACGAGAGTTGTCGAAGCTCAAGTCTTGGATACCGTTTCCGTGCCATAAAAATGTCAGAATTTTTATTTTTAACACATAACTCATCCTAACTGCTAATCCTGACTTCCTGGAGACACTCAGCCAATTCAAAACCCGATTGATTATTTAGATCGGCTCGATTCTCTCTGTAAAAAGATGTTCCACTACTGTCATTGCACCCATTTTTATTGATGATATCTAGCAACAGCCCGTCAGTGTTTTCTGTGCCGTAAAAAGCTTTTGCACATTGCTAAAGTACGTCGCTAAGGTACGGGCGACTCAATTACCCAAAATTATTCGCCGTCTACCATATTTAAAAAAATTTGGACTTCCACGCTTGAGTATTATGCACCGGAATGACTCAGACTGATGCTGCATGACTGAAACTGATGCCTCATGACTCAGACAGATGCTGCATGACTCAGACAGATGCTTCATGACTGAAACTGATGCCTCATGACTCAGACAGATGCTTCATGACTGAAACTGATGTCTCATGACTCAGACAGATGCTTCATGACTGAAACTGATGCCTCATGACTCAGACAGATGCTTCATGACTGAAACTGATGCCTCATGACTCAGACAGATGCTTCATGACTGAAACTGATGCCTCATGACTCAGACAGATGCTTCATGACTGAAACTGATGCATCATGACTCAGACAGATGCTTCATGACTGAAACTGATGCCTCATGACTGAAACTGATGCCTCATGACTGAAACTGATGCCTCATGGCTCAGACAGATGCTTCATGACTGAAACTGATGTCTCATGACTCAGACAGATGCTTCATGACTGAAACTGATGCCTCATGACTCAGACAGATGCCTCATGACTGAAACTGATGTTTCATGACTGAAACTGATGTTTCATGGCTGAAACTGATGCATCATGACTCAGACAGATGCTTCATGACTAAAACTGATGCCTCATGACTCAGACAGATGCTTCATGACTGAAACTGATGCCTCATGACTGAAACTGATGCCTCATGACTGAAACTGATGCCTCATGACTCAGACAGATGCTTTCATGACTGAAACTGATGCCTCATGACTCAGACAGATGCTTTCATGACTGAAACTGATGCCTCATGACTCAGACAGATGCTTCATGACTAAAAATGATGCCTCATGACTGAAACTGATGTTTCATGACTGAAACTGATGCCTCATGACTCAGACAGATGCTTCATGACTGAAACTGATGCCTCATGACTCAGACAGATGCTTTCATGACTAAAACTGATACCTCATGACTCAGACAGATGCTTTTATGACTAAAACTGATGCCTCATGACTCAGACAGATGCTTTCATGACTAAAACTGATACCTCGTGACTCAGACAGATGCTTTCATGACTAAAACTGATACCTCATGACTCAGACAGATGCTTCTATGACTAAAACTGATGCCTCATGACTCAGACAGATGCTTTCATGACTAAAACTGATGCCTCATGACTGAAACTGATGCCTCATGACTCAGACAGATGCCTCATGCAACACTACTAAAAAAAATTTGACTCGGTTGTCTTGGAAAGCCAAACATTCCACCTGGCTTGTGAAAGTGCTTCGATAAAACCCTAGTCGACACTTAGGAAAGTCTACACATGGTCAAACAGCTGCATGAGTCATGCCATGCACTGCATGCTACTTGGTAATTATAGGATGTTAAAAACTAATTTAATGCATTTACGAGTGTAGAGCATAAAATACCGTGATCGAAGAAATTCTGAAAATTTATCAAAAAGGCATTGGTCAATTGCGTTCAATTTATTGAATTTTGAGAACTTTGACTGCTTTACCGCTTGAACTTCGCTCGCACTTCGGCTTACAAAGCACTGCCAGTGCGTGAGAATCCTGCGAGTCAGTGAATCCAAATGGAACTGAAAATGAAACTCCGTTGGTTATCTCACACATTACGCATTTGTATTCGCAGTTACTTTATTGCTGAGTAAGTTCGCGGTCTTCAGTCCAACGGTGAATAGCAGCCTAGCCTAAGATAGCATCCAGTTTGGCGCTCTGCAATTGGCGTGATCGGCAAACAGCGACAAAGATAGGGATTTTTTATTTAAGTATTTGCTAACCGGCCGCGCTGGGGAATAGGAAACAGACAACAGGGAACATAGAACAGGGACATGGAACATCTAAAGTAAATTATCATAAAGATTATGCTCAGTTTACGGCGGGCGGTGGTACCCACAGTGTGGAAAGTTATTCTATGACGTGAAGTCAAAGATAGACTGATTTACATGCATTCGTGCTCTAAATTATTCGATAGCATTCACATCGCGAAAAATCTTTTCCATTGCCATGTGAATGCACGTGGCCATAGACACAAGCGGTGCAGGTCAGTAAAGAGAGAGGTGAGTCACGGTAAGCGTGGCCATAGACACAAGCGGTGCAGGTCAGTAAAGAGAGAGGTGAGTTACGGTAAGCGTCGCCATAGACACAAGTGGTGCAGGTCAGTAAAGAGAGAGGTGAGTTACGGTAAGCTTGGCCATAGACACAAGCGGTGCAGGTCAGTAAAGAGAGAGGTGAGTCACGGTAAGCGTGGCCATAGACACAAGCGGTGCAGGTCAGTAAAGAGAGAGGTGAGTTACGGTAAGCGTCGCCATAGACACAAGTGGTGCAGGTCAGTAAAGAGAGAGGTGAGTTACGGTAAGCTTGGCCATAGACACAAGCGGTGCAGGTCAGTAAAGAGAGAGGTGAGTCACGGTAAGCGTGGCTATAGACACAAGTGGTGCAGGTCAGTAAAGAGAGAGGTGAGTTACGGTAAGCTTGGCCATAGACACAAGCGGTGCAGGTCAGTAAAGAGAGAGGTGAGTCACGGTAAGCGTGGCCATAGACACAAGCGGTGCAGGTCAGTAAAGAGAGATGAGTCACGGTAAGCGTGGCCATAGACACAAGCGGTGCAGGTCAGTAAAGAGAGATGAGTCACGGTAAGCGTGGCCATAGACACAAGAGGTGCAGGTCGGTAAAGAGAGAGGTGAGTCACGGTAAGCGTGGCCATAGACACAAGAGGTGCAGGTCGGTAAAGAGAGAGGTGAGTCACGGTAAGCGTGGCCATAGACACAAGCGGTGCAGGTCGGTAAAGAGAGAGGTGAGTCACGGTAAGCGTGGCCATAGACACAAGAGGTGCAGGTCGGTAAAGAGAGAGGTGAGTCACGGTAAGCGTGGCCATAGACACAATCGGTGCAGGTCGGTAAAGAGAGAGGTGAGTCACGGTAAGCGTGGCCATAGACACAAGAGGTGCAGGTCGGTAAAGAGAGAGGTGAGTCACGGTAAGCGTGGCTATAGACACAAGTGGTGCAGGTGAGTAAAGAGAGAGGTGAGTCACGGTAAGCGTGGCCATAGACACAAGCGGTGCAGGTCAGTAAAGAGAGAGGTGAGTCACTGTAAGCGTGGCCATAGACACAAGAGGTGCAGGTCGGTAAAGAGAGAGGTGAGTCACGGTAAGCGTGGCCATAGACACAAGAGGTGCAGGTCGGTAAAGAGAGAGGTGAGTTACGGTAAGCTTGGCCATAGACACAAGCGGTGCAGGTCAGTAAAGAGAGAGGTGAGTCACGGTAAGCGTGGCTATAGACACAAGTGGTGCAGGTCAGTAAAGAGAGAGGTGAGTTACGGTAAGCTTGGCCATAGACACAAGCGGTGCAGGTCAGTAAAGAGAGAGGTGAGTCACGGTAAGCGTGGCCATAGACACAAGCGGTGCAGGTCAGTAAAGAGAGATGAGTCACGGTAAGCGTGGCCATAGACACAAGCGGTGCAGGTCAGTAAAGAGAGATGAGTCACGGTAAGCGTGGCCATAGACACAAGAGGTGCAGGTCGGTAAAGAGAGAGGTGAGTCACGGTAAGCGTGGCCATAGACACAAGCGGTGCAGGTCGGTAAAGAGAGAGGTGAGTCACTGTAAGCGTGGCCATAGACACAAGAGGTGCAGGTCGGTAAAGAGAGAGGTGAGTCACGGTAAGCGTGGCCATAGACACAAGAGGTGCAGGTCGGTAAAGAGAGAGGTGAGTCACGGTAAGCGTGGCCATAGACACAAGAGGTGCAGGTCGGTAAAGAGAGAGGTGAGTCACGGTAAGCGTGGCCATAGACACAAGCGGTGCAGGTCGGTAAAGAGAGAGGTGAGTCACGGTAAGCATGGCCATAGACACAAGAGGTGCAGGTCGGTAAAGAGAGAGGTGAGTCACGGTAAGCGTGGCCATAGACACAAGCGGTGCAGGTCAGTAAAGAGAGAGGTGAGTCACGGTAAGCGTGGCCATAGACACAAGAGGTGCAGGTCGGTAAAGAGAGAGGTGAGTCACGGTAAGCGTGGCCATAGACACAAGAGGTGCAGGTCGGTAAAGAGAGAGGTGAGTCACGGTAAGCGTAGCCATAGACACAAGAGGTGCAGGTCGGTAAAGAGAGAGGTGAGTCACGGTAAGCGTGGCCATAGACACAAGAGGTGCAGGTCGGTAAAGAGAGAGGTGAGTCACGGTAAGCGTGGCCATAGACACAAGCGGTGCAGGTCGGTAAAGAGAGAGGTGAGTCACGGTAAGCGTGGCCATAGACACAAGAGGTGCAGGTCGGTAAAGAGAGAGGTGAGTCACGGTAAGCGTGGCCATAGACACAATCGGTGCAGGTCGGTAAAGAGAGAGGTGAGTCACGGTAAGCGTGGCCATAGACACAAGAGGTGCAGGTCGGTAAAGAGAGAGGTGAGTCACGGTAAGCGTGGCTATAGACACAAGTGGTGCAGGTGAGTAAAGAGAGAGGTGAGTCACGGTAAGCGTGGCCATAGACACAAGCGGTGCAGGTCAGTAAAGAGAGAGGTGAGTCACTGTAAGCGTGGCCATAGACACAAGAGGTGCAGGTCGGTAAAGAGAGAGGTGAGTCACGGTAAGCGTGGCCATAGACACAAGAGGTGCAGGTCGGTAAAGAGAGAGGTGAGTTACGGTAAGCTTGGCCATAGACACAAGCGGTGCAGGTCAGTAAAGAGAGAGGTGAGTCACGGTAAGCGTGGCTATAGACACAAGTGGTGCAGGTCAGTAAAGAGAGAGGTGAGTTACGGTAAGCTTGGCCATAGACACAAGCGGTGCAGGTCAGTAAAGAGAGAGGTGAGTCACGGTAAGCGTGGCCATAGACACAAGCGGTGCAGGTCAGTAAAGAGAGATGAGTCACGGTAAGCGTGGCCATAGACACAAGCGGTGCAGGTCAGTAAAGAGAGATGAGTCACGGTAAGCGTGGCCATAGACACAAGAGGTGCAGGTCGGTAAAGAGAGAGGTGAGTCACGGTAAGCGTGGCCATAGACACAAGCGGTGCAGGTCGGTAAAGAGAGAGGTGAGTCACTGTAAGCGTGGCCATAGACACAAGAGGTGCAGGTCGGTAAAGAGAGAGGTGAGTCACGGTAAGCGTGGCCATAGACACAAGAGGTGCAGGTCGGTAAAGAGAGAGGTGAGTCACGGTAAGCGTGGCCATAGACACAAGAGGTGCAGGTCGGTAAAGAGAGAGGTGAGTCACGGTAAGCGTGGCCATAGACACAAGCGGTGCAGGTCGGTAAAGAGAGAGGTGAGTCACGGTAAGCATGGCCATAGACACAAGAGGTGCAGGTCGGTAAAGAGAGAGGTGAGTCACGGTAAGCGTGGCCATAGACACAAGCGGTGCAGGTCAGTAAAGAGAGAGGTGAGTCACGGTAAGCGTGGCCATAGACACAAGAGGTGCAGGTCGGTAAAGAGAGAGGTGAGTCACGGTAAGCGTGGCCATAGACACAAGAGGTGCAGGTCGGTAAAGAGAGAGGTGAGTCACGGTAAGCGTAGCCATAGACACAAGAGGTGCAGGTCGGTAAAGAGAGAGGTGAGTCACGGTAAGCGTGGCTATAGACACAAGTGGTGCATGTGAGTAAAGAGAGAGGTGAGTCACGGTAAGCGTGGCCATAGACACAAGAGGTGCAGGTGAGTAAAGAGAGAGGTGAGTCACGGTAAGCGTGGCTATAGACACAAGTGGTGCAGGTGAGTAAAGAGAGAGGTGAGTCACGGTAAGCGTGGCCATAGACACAAGCGGTGCAGGTCAGTAAAGAGAGAGGTGAGTCACTGTAAGCGTGGCCATAGACACAAGAGGTGAAGGTCGGTAAAGAGAGAGGTGAGTCACGGTAAGCGTGGCCATAGACACTGAATGGAAAACTACTTACCTTAACTGCTTAGCTATTAGAAATCGATGATGAGAGGCAGTGCAGAGCAGTGATTAAACACTGATTCCGGAAATGCTGTTAGCAATGTGGACACGGCAAACCCCAGACGTCAATGTTATAGCAAAGCTTATTTATGCCTGAGCTAAGTTGTGGAAAGTACAGAAACATCAAGACAAAATCTAATTATTGCACACGTTTGTATGCGATGCAACTGGAAACAGTTTATATTCGGAATAATTTACCAAAGATTCGCCCCGCAGTGACCAAATTTTAATTCCAATAGTTAAAAAACTCATACGACTTCCAAAATCGAAGAAAAGCATACATGGTCCAACACAGCAGCTCTGAATTATCGCGATCTCACAAATCTCTGGAATCTCTGGCGGCTCATAAAGGGGGAGGCAAACGTTCAGTTTCTATGAAATCATTATTAACAAGAGTCGCCCAGCGGCTCGACCAGCCGGATGACCACCAGGCCGTGCTGGCCGGCGTTGCCGCCAGTGGTGCCGCTGCAGCCGCTGCCAGAGCAGAAGGAGCCGCCGCCACCTCCTGGAGGGCTCCCGAGAAGCTGGTGGCGCCTCCGCTGAAGCCGCCGCCGGCCCCGGCAGCGCCCCAGTTGGGGATCGAAGTGCCGCCTCCTCCGCCGCCGCCGAACCCGCCGTCGCCGGTGTTGGAGCTGCCGGCGTCGCCGCCCAGCCAGCCTTCGGCCCGACTGCCGCCTCCGTCACCGTCGTCCGGTCCCCGCCTGGTGCACACCGGCTTCCCCAGCCAGCCGGCGCCGCAGCCAGCGAGGTTCTGGTTGCCGGTCATGGCGCTGGAGTTGTGGAAGCCCGGCTGTCCGTTGCTGCCGCCGTGGCTGTTTCCGCTCTGATTCGCGACGGAGCCGTTGACGCCGGCCTCTCCGGGCAGGCCTGTTGAAATTTTGGATTCGGCTTTTACCAGCTGCGTAGCAGTCAATTCTGAGATAAGCTCAAGCTGAGTGTACTCAAAGTGGAGTCCGTTTGAAGTTGGTGTGTTGTCAGAAATCTGAAGCTGGTGCTGTGTTCCCTATAGACCTATGTAATTTTACTGCACTCACCGTCCCTATGGTAGGTCCCGGCACCTCCACCTCCGGCTGCAGCCAGCAGCAGCTCGTCTGCCGTCCGGTACACGAAGCTGCCGCCGCCTCCGCCGCCACCTGCGTACAAGCTGCTGGGCGGACCGCCGGCCTGTCCGACCACGACACTCAGCTTGGTGCCGGCCGTCAGGTTGAAGGCGCCGGACACGAAGGCGCCGCTGCCGCCAGCCTTGCCTGAAAAGGAGTTGGTGCCGCCTCTGGCACCCGACACTTCGATCCGGTAGCAGCCGGTCGAGGGGATCGTCACGGACTGGATGGAGCCGGCTGTGCCCGTGCCGCTGTCTGCAGTGAGAGAGGACTCTATTCGCACTCAAGGTACGACACAGAATGGAAATACACCTGACCCACAGCAAGACACACCAATCCAACTGCCGGTGGGCAGCCAACAGAACAGCCGCTGCAATTTCGATCTCTGTGTGCAGTTTGTTCTGTGAAGGCACTCTGGGGATCGGAACCCTGCATTTCCTTCCTACCCATTCAGCTGCGTACTAACTACGGCCAACTCAGCTTAACTTGCAGCTCTGGCAGTAAATGTGCTGACCCACTAGGCCAGCGAACTACAGTTACCTTAGCAAACATGGGCTTCTCCTCACTTCTCAGCTCAATGGTGACATTCAGCATCCTCTTCCTCATCAGCTCCGTGAAGTTCTCGGCCGTCCACAGCCTGGCGCCGGGCTCGGAGCCCACGAGTCTCTGCACGTGAGTCCCGTCCGGTCCCGGCGCCTGAGACGCGTCGTTCAGCAGCAGCAGCTGGCAGGCGCGCGAGCTGGGGATGAGCGAAGCCAGCAGGCAGCCCTTCCGCTGGCATGCTGCCAGACACTCCAGCCGGGTCTGGACGCCGGTCAGGTTGACGAGTTCGCTGCTGGAGGCGTTGCCGATCAGGACGGATCCCTTTGCTTTAATGAAGCGGCCGTTTTGGTGGAGCTGGGCGCCTGTTGGTTGAAGGAGATTCGGCTTTTTGCAACCTGTGGCTCCTCCACCACAGCGCGGTTTTTACGAGCTAACGGTGGTCTACCTCGAAAATGTTCAATTCTTAAAGTTTTACGGGTTTGGAAATCGACTTGACGCATTCACAGGGACTGCTTGTGCATTGTGCAAGAGAAGTCTCACCTATCACAGTAGCCGTGCAGCCGAAGAGCAGCGCTAGGAAGGCAGATCGCATTTCAAAATGCCTAGAATTTCTACTTTACAGTTCTTTTTTGTTTTAGACTTAAGCTCCTTTGTAAGTTTTCTTGAACTCAGCCTGCTCAGAGATTTAAGCTTTCAGGCTGTGAGAAGGTGCTTGGATTGATGGTGTTTTGTTGCCCTGAAGACCGATGAATGGCTGAGGATGGCTGGGCCATTTTCATTGGCTAAGTTGGGGCCAATTCTTTTGATCAGGTACGAGGGGTGATCAAAAAGTTCTGCAAGTGACCTCACAACTCTGTGCTGCAGCAGCCGAGGCGTCTAATCAGTGTCACATTCCCTTAAAGTACTTTCCACCACTATCTATGCACCGTCGCATCCGTGTGCACCATGTCTGAAAGCAGTCATGGTACTCCAAAGTTGGTATACCCTGTAGAGCTGAATGTACCGCTTGGGCAAGGTCTTGCATGCGTGAAAACGGCCTCCCAGAAACGACGGATTTGATCCTCGGGAACAGCCAAAAGTCGGAAGGTGCTAGGTCTAGAGAGTAGGGTGGATGGGGCAGCAGCCGGACCCCCTGCTGCTCCAGGTACGCCATGGTTGATGCCGCTCTGTGCGGTGCCGCATTGTCATGGTGCAGCAGGAGTCGAGGTCCATGCCTGGTTCGCGCACGTTCCTGCCGCTCCTGCAGCACGCCTGGCAGAACAGTGTCTGTGTAGTACCTGGCAGTCACTGTGGCACCCGCTGGAAGGATGTTCACCGATACAACACCCTGAGAGTTGAAAAAAATGGTGAACATCCGCTTCCGACTGCGGAATCCGGTCTTCAGCACCTCAGGCCTTGGCTCATCTTCTGCCAGCCAGACCATGTTGGACTGCTTATCCCTCATGGTAAAGAAGGAGATACAACATTTGTCTCCTGTGATGACATCTGACAGTTGTCGTGGGCCGTGGGGCTCAAACATTTGCAGCCACAAGCGACAGATGCGCACCCTCTCTGCTTGCTGCTCCGGAGTGAGAAGATGGGGTACCCACCGAGCGCAGGTCTTTGTGCGGCCTAGTTGCTCATGCATGATGTTATGAGCACTTCCATAGCTGACACCAAGCTCATAGGCAATGAATCTTAGCAAAAAGCTCCAATCCTCATGAATTATTGCATCGGCATGGGCCACGACATCTTCGGTCACGGATGTCCGGGGTCGGCCAGACCTTGGTTCATCGTTGAAGCTGTCCCAGCCTTCCAAGAAATGGCGCAGCCAGCAGGCAACTGTGTCAAATGATGGAGCAGAGTCAGCTAAAACATTCACAAAACATGGTGTGAATCTCTGTCACTTTGCAACCAAGTTGCATGCACATAAAGATATAGAAGCGAACACTGTCTTTTGATGTTTCCATCAGCTACTGAAAACACATGGAAAATATATGGCTGTGAAATTTTACTGGAGCACATTTGGAAGCCAAAAATGCATATAAATATAGCAAACAGATATAGCCGCATATGTGTAAGTTTTTGGCTTTTGCTGATTCTATAACTAAAAGCTATAACAAAAGGTTGCAGAACTTTTTGATCACCCCTCGTAGCAGCGATGCGCAAATTTGCTTCTGTGTGTTGATTTTTCCGCAGCTCCGCAATGCCTCCGCTTGAGTGGCACAAAAAGCGTTCTGCAACCTAAGCTGAGTTGTCAATCTCTGAGAAGCAGAATCTCTATCTTCTAATTTGGGGTCGATCCTGAATAGTGACCTGGCCTTTATCATTCACAGGTGTTTACCGCACCCCTTTTAAACCAAGCAAGTTCGAGCTCAAGTTAGGAATCTCTGCCGCAAATCAAGGCGACAGTTGACGGCCCCATCAGCGAGGAAGCCGATTCCGCTGAGCCCTGAGCACCACACGCGCACATTCCCATGAAGGTTGGCCCTCGTGCGGGAGAATCGCACAAGCCTGAAGGCAAACTTCTGTGCTATGAAAGCTATACTTCAGTAGCCTATGAGACTTCGGGTCCTGAAGTGGATTCTGCTGTCTTCCACGATTCTGAAACAAACATTGATTTGGCATCATCTTGCACACCTATCGTAAGGTTCTGGGAAGCGATTTCGCAACACATTAGTCCTCAAGTTGGCACGAGTGTAAGACTGAATTTTTTCTCTTTCCGTAAATTCAGTCTGCACAAAGGATTACTGATGGACGAGGATTTATCAGCGCCATTACCATGGAGACTGCTCTAAGCACTCTGATAAGTTGACTTTATTCTGGACTTGAGAGTCACCCTCGGTCGGTTAGAGATTCGACATGCAGTTGGAGAGGCATCTTGCAGACGCCTAAACCTCCTTGCTTGACGAGAAGACGGGCGCCTACAAGAGTAGCTTCAGAGCTTTTCCTGGTCAGCATCCAGACACGTGTGCTGAAACAGCTTCTGTCCAGTTGGCTTCTCCTGAGTTTTGGTTAAAAGCTTCCCTGGATTCATTTTGCCCACTTCAGACTTGCCTAATGGAGGCACTGAGCTTTTAAATGCGCTGAGCAAGCCGCTGGGCCTTACTAAGTTCCTAGCAAAAAAATTATTGTAATATCTTGCTTTCTGGACTTCTAATGTACATGTATGTTTACATTAGGCTTTTTTATGTTGATTCGAAGGTTGCCTACTAGTTAATTTTTTTAAATGTAAGAGGCGAGACATAAGCAATTTTTTTTAATCTGACTTCTGGGAAACTGCTAGAATTAGGGACAGTGGGTGTTAAACTTAATAATTGTTGTTAAAGGGGCGCCAAGGGGGCCGTAGCCCAGCGGTAGCGCAGCTGCTCTGGTGTGCCAGCGACCCAGGCTCGATTCCAAGTGCAGTCATTAATTTGGGGTTGAATTAGAATTTCGGCTTGGCTCTGCTCGTGCAATTAACGGCCTTGAGAGCCAACCCCCCAAGGCGCAGTGAAGTGTACATGCCTAACGATAAAATAAAGTTAGGGCCGCTGTACACTCCTGTGTGTGTGAGTGTGTGCCTGCGTACGTATCCGCGCGCTTGTATGCCTGCTCAGGGGAGTCGGCGGAATGGGCAGTAATGCCTCTCGCTGGTTGTGTGCCATGTCGCTTAAAAAAGGGGCGCCAAATCAGTGGGCAGTAAAGTTTTGAGAGCCTATGTAGAACAATACATAACCCTTAAATTGCATCCGATGAGCTTATATGACGTAAAAATTCGCCTCCGAAGAGCTTTCATTTGAAAGTTATGTCTTCCTTTCGCATACTAGCTGCATGGTGTCAAGAAATTCTGGCCTTAGTATAGGCCATAGTGCTCAATGTTGACGCACTCTTAGGACCACTCAGAATACTCGTATTTTACTATAAGATGCAATAATAGTCGAAGTCGAAGACGATAGTTAATAGACAACGATTTTATGTTATATTTGCAGATATTTTCTGAACTTCTGAACTAAATTCAAACAAAACGCAGCCAAACTTTATGGATTCAAAAGTTTAAGAGTTTGTTACGGAATTTTCACTTTGGGGCTTTTCATACGAGCGTATTACCAATTCCAGAATCAGAATCGGTTCGGATCTTCCAAGAAAAACAGCAGTATAACTATTTAATTCTGTTGAATGTTTGACTGCCTTAACAACCTCACTTTGCACAATTTTTCACTTTCTTCTTGGCGATTGTCATTCAATAATAAAAACTTTATAGCACGTATCTCCCTCTAGTTATGGAGACAAAAAGTTATACTTTACAAATTGGTTCTGGTTCTGGAACCAGAACAAGCAATATGAAAAGGCCCTTTCTAAAAACTTAATAAACATATTAATTTCCTATAAAAATGTTCTATTGTGGTAGGCAAAGCCTCCCACTTGGCGTAAACTTACCCCCCCCACTGTGTGTAATCTTTTCCACTTTGCGTACATGTAAATACTGTACGTCATGTTTTCCCTGCTTGGAAATCACTTTTACTACCCAATGTAACCATGGGCACCACCTTCATATTATTTTCGTTTTAACTTAATTCAGTAGGGTACACCCGTTGTTTAATCGTCACCACCCGGCCGGGTGCAACCCCTCGATCTTTCCACTGCATGCGTGTGTAACCCTCTCCTCACCCGGGGGTAACTCCTTTCCCACCCGGTGGACTTTGCGCTCGCCCCGTCCTGGGCCAAGACTTGTGTTGAATTCAGCCGGCCTCCTCTTGGTTACTCGTGTTGAATTTATACCCTATTCGGGTTTCTGGAATACAACAGCTCAGAAATAAAAATACACAATACCAACAACTCAGCTAGCCCTTTTCTTTAAATTTCAATACCTCAGGCCCCTAATTGTAAGCCCGACTAACCCGAACCCGACCAGCTCCCTTCCCGACTACAAGCAATCATTTATTTTTGTTTGAATTAATTCTGTTTTTTAATTAAACCTCATCCGTTCAACACCTTCAGACGCGCAAACCTCGCAAGCGCGCTGCTGGTAAGCTGGATTCCTTAAGGCTCCGCAACCTCGGGATTGCATATTCTGATCCTTAGCGATCTGAACCAAGAAGAGTTCTCAGGCTAATTCTAGCTATTTTTTAAGTCTCCGGCAGCGATCTGCTAAAAGTAATATATTCGACAAATCTACTTACATTCTACTAAATTCTCCGTAACGGCTATCCTGTCTTCTAGGCATTCTATAGGATGGAATCATCTTTGAATGCTTAACCACAACCACAGCTACCCCCCCCCCCCCCCTGAGCCTAAGCCGGAGCTTCCTAAGCCTGAGCCGGAGCTCCCTTCGGCTAATCGTTTGTTTGCATTGAGTTGGACTGCCGGAAATTAAGCACCGATTTAAACGCTGAAAGAACCCTGGCACAAATTATCTGACGGTCTAACGCGGCGCGGCAGCTCAGCTTGCCGTGCTCCCGTCTAAACGCCATAATTTTAGTTGCTGTATTACCGACTAGACGGTCGTCAATAGGCTGAGCTAGGGCCTGCGCAAGTAGAAGAATTGGAAACTATGTTTCTTCGAAAATTTTGAATTTAGGTCAATTAGGAGGCCAGGTTTTTTTTCAAAAGAAATACATTACAGAAACTGGTTTTCATTTTTATAGGGCCTAGCTCTATTGTCGTATTGATATTTTCTATACTATACCTAAAAAGAATAAAATGCATGGCATAGCTTTACTCATCATTTTTATAAATCTATTTATCTTTTCTATCTGTTATATAATATTGTTATAGTCAACTAGAGCCTCAGCCTAAGAATTATAAAATTGATTCATGAGATGAAACCAATGAGCCAAGCTTTTTTATTTTTTTGGTTTTAAGGCAAATGACTATAATACTATATAAATTATAAGTGCAATATATATTTAATAAAAAATAATTTTCTAAACAAAAAGCTTTTTAGAAAGTAATAGAACTAGAACTATGAAAAGGCAAATTATCTCAAATGATAGGCCTAGTTAGGGCAAGCCCCTTGGCCCCCACTCTGGTAAATGTCTGCTTGGCCCACTGGGAAACCAAAAACTGGATGTCTCTTAACTGTGCCCCCAAATTCTGACAATGACATTGATTACAGTAAGGAAACCCTCTCTACAAAAGTCTTCCATAAGAAAAGCTTTACCAATCTCATTCTCAACTTTTAAGCCACTTGCCCCAGACAATGGAAAACTGGGCTTGTGAGGTGTTTGCTCCATAGAGTAGGGACTTCAGTGAGTTATAAGAAGTGCGTGCCAATGGCAAAAAAGTAAGAAAAAAGTCCAATTTTTTAAGGGCGATTTTAAAGAAACTATAGAAGCCAGGATGAAAGTAAAATATGCATTTAAAAGGTAAAAAGGAGCTCTTTCAAATGACACCAACTGCAAGTCTAGCTTTGTTATACTTTTTGCACTGTCTATTTTTAAAGTTGACCATTTTTTAGGAGGAATATAAAATTGAAGCCAAAATGAATAAAAAAACAGTGGTTCAGAAAATGCTTTTTCTTAGCTGCAATGTGTTTCTTATAATGGAAACAAAGGTTTTATAGTGTAAAGGGATAATTTAGAAACATTTTTCTGGTGTTAAAAAAAATTTTTTTTTTCTTTTAATGCCCATATGGCTCTATGCAAAATTTCAAATCCAAAATTTTCCATGAAATCCTTTTCCTGCATTGTTTCTCTTTATATTTTTCATTACCTATTGACAATACAAGCACAGTAAAAAAAACCGCTTGCCAATAGCTATAGGCGCAAAAATTTTGTGGAGGTTTCTTTTTTTGATACGTTTACATGTAAAATACCCATTGAAACGTGTATTTCGTGTTTTTTGTGAGACTCTGCCTTCCGGCAAACTAGTTCTCTGTGTCATTTAACTAATTCTGCTATGCTGAACACGATAGGCAAAACCGTTTTTTAATAAACCCATGCGCAAAGCCTGTACAGCACATTACATTGCAGTTGGGGTGTCTGTCATGCATTAAAAATTTAGGGCAAGAAGTAGAATAGTATTATAGTAAGTAAAAACCTGAACAAAATGACACTAGCCTTGTATAAATTAAGCAAGCAGAACAGATGCTATTGTATTTTTAAAATTGCAATCATTGCGTATCTGGTTAAAATAGTCAAAATTTCATACACCCATCCTGTTTCAATTAGCTTAGCAACTTGGGCATATAAAATAATATTAAAATATATAATTCATACAATTAACACTAAAAAACTGAACAAAATGACACCAAGCACAGTCATTTTGGTTGGCTAGAAAATTAATTACAAGTGTTCAAAGACAAAAAGCCAACTTTTTGGCCAAAAATGATCACAAACCGTAATGTAAAAATTCCATTGGCTAAAGGCACAAATCGGGGTTACTAAAATAGCTGTAGTTTCCTTATTACTCAACCAAATCACTAAAGTTTGGCCATTTTGGAAATGGGAAAGTAAGATCTATCTAGTGAAATAGCAGCCTATAACAATTTCTGAAATTTAATTTTCTCACTGAAGTGCCTACATAGAGCTTTCACTACCTGTAACATCTGGATCAACTTTGACTGGGAGGTGCAGTTCCTCACCAGACTGTTCCATCAAAATGACTACCCCGTTTGTTTGGTTCAAAAAATCATCAACAAGTTCATCTCGGACAAAATCACCAAACAAAAACCTAAGCAATCTGTTACCACTGAAGAATTTGAACCCATTCTGCGTCTCCCCTTCCTTGGACCTCCATCTCTAGCCTTGAAAAACAGAATGCATAGGTTATTCTTTGCCTCTTTCAATAGTAATATCCGGGTTGTCTTCCACACAAACAAGATTGGGAACTTTGTTAGCAGATTAAAGTTGCGTGTTCCTTGTACTCTGTGTGCAGGTGTTGTTTACCAATTTAACTGCTCTGTGGACCAGAGTGTCTCCTACGTGGGGAAAACCAAAAGACACCTACACACGAGGATCAGGGAACACTGGCTCAAACCATCTGCTATACAAACTCACCTCCTTGAATGCACTAACTGCAATGACTGCAAACCAAAAGAACACTTTAAAATCATTGACCAAAGCCATACTGATGCCAAACTTAGAATTCTCAAGGCCCTGCATGGCTGCACATAAAAGCTCAGACCCCGAATTCCAATACCTAGTTACAACATAGTGGTGCAGGTCACGTTCTCTGCGTTTTCTGAACAGTGAGTGACATAGTCGTGTATGCTGTGTACACTTAACTTGATGTTCATTTACTTAAGCTACCGCCCCTGATTCTGCCTTTTGACCACTGAACAAGAATTGTGTACTTTTGGTTTAATTTTCAATCTTAATCTATAATTTTCTCTCCTACCTACCTATGTATGTTGTTAAAGCCAAGTTGTAATCAATTGTTTTCAATCTTACCCTCCTTACCCGTGTATGTTGCAAAAACCAATATTTAATCAATCGTTTTCAATCTCACTTTCTCAAATTGTTCTAATAAAATCCTAACAATGCACAATGGTGTGCAAAGTTGTTAGAAATTGCAATCATATTCAAATGTTGATATTAAGCTTTCTAAAATGCTAATAGGTTTTGTTCATCTCTTGTCATGTTTAATTGCTGATTTAGTGGCAGTTTCGGTTGTCAACTCAGATTCAGTTCCAAATCAGTAGGATTTGGAGCTCCTTGTAGATGACTGGTCTTGGGATATGATCAGCTAAGTTTAATGTTTGGCATCTGTTAGTAGGATTTGTTGGTGCAGCTTTGGCTGTAGTGGCATGGGTTGGGGTCTGGAGCTCCTTCTATATGATTGCTACTTAGACCAGTTGCCAGGTTGTTGAGGTGCCTAAAGGTCAATCTTTGTCAATGGCTTTGGCGTCATTGTTGTTGGATTTAGATACGTCAGCAGATGACAAGGTGTAGCAGCTGTCAGCATTGCTGCTGAACCTCACTCTCTTAAACACCAGATAGCAAGCGGGTTGGCAGTGGTTGTCACTGGCTATGCTATGGTCCCAGTCCTTGTCACCTTCAGCTAGTAGATGGCGGCTCCTAGTAAGGCAACATGTCGTGCTGCTAAAGCTGGTAAATAACCTCTGCATGTCTCGATAATGGCTGGCAGATGGCCTTGGCTTTGTTGCCAGTAGGTGCAGCACTGTCAGTGGTTTTGTCTGTCAGCTGTTGATGATGTTGGCAGCATAGCCTTGCCATTGGACTCCTTCAATGTTGCCTCAGTAGTAGACTAGGGTTAGGGTTAGGGTTAGGGTATTACAATATTATAAATATTATGTTTCTATAAGGTAGGCCTACAGTTTAAAGTTATTGTTATTGCTTTTATAAAATCTTCATTTTTTAATGAGTAAGTCCCTCTATTATAATAAATAGTAAATATTTCTTAATATCTATTTAAAATATTTTGAGTTTTTTGTTAGTTCTAGGCTAGAAATACTGATATCATATATGCAATTTCTAAAATTATATTATACTTGTCATGTGGATTAGTTTTGACTAAAAATATGGTAAGAGTTTTTATTAAACATTATTTGCAAAGTTTTTTATCATATAATAGTCCCTAGTAGTACTTTCTTAGCCCTAATTTAGAGATTTGAACAGTATTATTTCTTTGTATTATCATTTGTTAAGCTTTGGATTTTATAATTAATATAAAGTCTATAATTATATCTTATATTCATTGAGCTAATAGCTTAGACCTGAGATTTTTTAAAAAAATTAAAAATTAATATAAATATATATTGACATATCGTTTGATTGAAACAAATGCAATCATTGTGAAAAATTTTCCCTGCTTTATCTATTTTACTAGATGAATTAACAGAATATAAGCATTTGTTTAAATGTTAACTAGAGCAATGAGAGAACAAATGGGGTTGCAGGCCCAGGACTATAAAATTCTATGAAGGCAAGGTGCATGAGTATTAGTGTAAGAGTATTGGTACAAGAGTATTGGTACAAGAGTATTGGTACAAGAGTATTGGTACAAGAGTATTGGTACAAGAGTATTGGTACAAGAGTATTAGTGTAAGAGTATTGGTACAAGAGTATTGGTACAAGAGTATTGGTACAAGAGTATTAGTGTAAGAGTATTGGTACAAGAGTATTGGTACAAGAGTATTGGTACAAGAGTATTGGTACAAGAGTATTAGTGTAAGAGTATTGGTACAAGAGTATTGGTACAAGAGTATTGGTACAAGAGTATTAGTACAAGAGTATTAGTGTAAGAGTATTGGTACAAGAATATTGGTACAAGAGTATTAGTGTAAGAGTATTGGTACAAGAGTATTGGTACAAGAGTATTAGTGTAAGAGTATTGGTACAAGAGTATTGGTACAAGAGTATTAGTGTAAGAGTATTGGTACAAGAGTATTGGTACAAGAGTATTAGTGTAAGAGTATTGGTACAAGAGTATTGGTACAAGAGTATTGGTACAAGAGTATTGGTACAAGAGTATTGGTACAAGAGTATTAGTGTAAGAGTATTAGTGTAAGAGTATTGGTACAAGAGTATTGGTACAAGAGTATTGGTACAAGAGTATTGGTACAAGAGTAAGGCTAATAAGTCATAACAAGCATACAGTCATTCTCAGTGCAGTCAATTAAGGTGCAAGCAAGCTCAGTGTTGCCTCAATATTTTTTAATCAATTGCCCTTTGTAAATTCACAGTTAAAAAATAAATAACGTCAATGTCTGATTTTATACACATTCTGACAACTTGATTGAGAGCCAACCTCGAAACTGAGATGTCAATCACCCTCTGCAGCTCCAGGCAATGCCAGCAACTGGCCAGAAGCAGCAGTTTGCCAACCTCTTGTGCGAGTACTGCGGCGATGAGCCCGCTGCAGTGGCCTGCTCTGCGCCCCGCTGCAAGCGCCTCTGCTGCGCCTGCGATGCTGTCTGGCATGGCCACCCCGAGCGCCGCAGCCACCGCGCCACCCGCAAGGAGATCCCCCAGGCTGCCTCGAGCTCTACGCGCCATCAGTCGGCTCGGCTCAAGGCTGAGGACGCCCCGTGTCCAGCGTGCACTCTGCTGAACCCGCCCGATGCCCACAGTTGCCGCTTGTGCAACACTCCGCTGCCACCGCGAGCGGCTGGTGCCGATGTTGCCCACCTGGAAGGTGTCGACCTGCGCGCCAGCATGATGGCGCAGGAGCGGCGCCAGCTGGCGCTGGTCAACCGGCTGCACCAAGAGTACCGGAGCCTGGCTTCTGGCAAGCACCTGGAGTGCCAGGGTTCGGCCTCTGATAAGCACCTGGAGTACCGGGGCTTGGCCTCCGACAAGCACCTGGAATACCGGGGCCTGACCTTCCAAAAATAAATTTTACTGCGTTTATCGAATCGTGTTTTCGTAGCCAACAGATCGTTTTGGTTTGTTTGCCGATCTGCTCTGGTGACTTGCAGTTGTGCAATAATGAAATCCAGCCGTTTCTGTTTCAATGACATTGTTCTGCTTTCATTCAGTACCTTTGACCCGGTGTCGCATTTTATGCTCACAAAGCAGATTTTTCTATATTTATTAGGGAGTGCTTAAAAGTATCCCTTTATTGCTCCAGTTTACCTTAGCGTTACCGTTGCCTCACTGGTTGCATTATATTCTATCCGGCTTGATGGCAGTCTGTTTTTGGTTATTTTCTCAGTTTTATAATACAAGCATTTGCTACCAATTGAACCGAATTGAAGTTTGTTACTTTATCAACTTTTTGACTGCTTATTAGCCAAAATTTTACCTGTCAACGAATGAGACTACTTCTAATTTAGTTTGTAAGTAGTAGCTTAGCAAATTATGCTAGGGGACAGGGTAGCTCAGCGGTAAATTTCGCTAACTTTCTCACGCTACGAACCCTGGTTGTTTGACCGCCCCCTGATAATAATAATATTATTTGTACTCGTAGTAGTAGTAACTTATGTTGAAAATATAACAAAATTTCTGTCTGGCAACTGCTGCTGACTGCCCAATGACTAGCAGCGCTAGAGTGGTGCTGGCCACCTCGACCGAGACCTTCGAGTCCGCCCTGGCCTCCGCTAAGCCGGGCGGCCTCTGCCTGCTGCACTTCAGAGCTGACTGGGCGGCCCAGTGCGTCCAGATGTCGCTGGTGATGGACGAGCTGGCCAAGGAGCCGGCCTACTCAGCTGTCACTTTTGTCAATGTGGAGGCTGAACAGGTGAGCTGTGCGGAGCTGCTTGCTGGTCAAAGTGAGTTGCAAAATCCATTTGATTCAATCAAATCGCATGCAGGTGCCGCAGGTAACCAGCAGGTTTGGCGTCCTGGCGGTGCCCACCTTTTTGCTTGTGCGCAGGGCGGCTGAGAGCCAGCAGCCGCAAGTTGTGGACCGCCTGAACGGTGCTGACCCCGCGGCCCTGGCCGCCAAGCTCTCGGCCGCTGTGTCCGCCACCGCCCGGCTACCGGCGGGACGTCGCCGCGGCGCCAAAAGAGACGCAGGCGCAGCTGGAGGCCCGCCTGAAGTCGCTGCTGACCCGCTCGCCAGTCTTGCTGTTCATGAAAGGCTCGCCAGACGCGCCTCGCTGCGGCTTCAGCCGGCAGATCGTGGAGCTGCTGCGGAAGCACGCCGAGGTGGCGCCTTTCGACCACTTCGACATCCTCACCGACCAAGCCGTGCGAGAGGGCTTGAAGAAGCTGAGCAACTGGCCAACCTACCCGCAGCTGTACGCAGCCGGCGAGTTGCTGGGCGGTCTCGACGTTGTTCGCGAGATGGACGAGGCCGGCGAGCTGGGCCCCGCGCTGAAAGCCGCCGTGACGGCCCGCCTGGAGAAGCTGGTCAAGGCCGCGCCAGTCATGCTGTTCATGAAAGGCTCGCCAGACGCGCCCCGCTGCGGCTTCAGCCGGCAGATCGTGGAGCTGCTGCGCTCCGAGGGCGTCCAGTTCGGCCACTTCGACATCCTGCAGGACAATTCCGTGCGAGAGGGCCTGAAGAAGTTCAGCAACTGGCCGACCTTCCCGCAGCTGTACGCTGATGGGCAGCTGTTGGGCGGCCTGGATATTGTGCGGGAGATGCAGCAGGCCGGTGAACTCAAGGAGGCACTGCCGGCCAGTTGCCGAGCTTAGGGGAGGCCATGAGTTGCCAGCGACTTCAGACTTGGCTGAACTGGGCTTAGACTGGGTTTTCATACAGTCCGTCATGGCAGCACTTTGATGCGTAGATCATTTCTGTAAACTTCGAATATCCCGGTTGCCATGGCGAACTTCAGCTAACTAGCAAGATGGATTGATTTCCAACAATAGACTCTGCTTTGACCACCTGGTTTGCGCCTTGGTTTGCATGGCAATATCAGCAATATTGTGACCGTAGTGTTCTGGACTAGCAGGACCATCTGTGAGCGGTTCAGCACTCTCTTACCGTGTTAATTTGCTTCAGTGTTCGATGCTTTTACTAAAGCAACTCGGGGTTCAGAATGGAACTCTGTGTGTTTGCTAGTTACCAGCCTCATTCTTTAAACCTTCCGTGACTTTTATTTGCTTCATTCTTTGCCCGTTACATTGAGTTCTAATTAATACTCTGGCCGCAGTCTGGCAGCCTTAGGGCACCTCGGCTGGCGCGGGTCGATGCCTCCCCCGGCCCAGCAAGTCTCAGCTCCCGCCCGCTGGTCGGACAAAATCGATTTCTGGGCCTCATGGAAACGGGCAGAAAACTTCATCAGCTGCCACTAAAAATTGATCGCGGCCCTTCGATCGATTCTTCAGAAAGGCCAGCGTTTTTAGATAGCGGATACAGACGTGTGGCTCCATTTGGCCTGTTTCAAAAACATTTTCAGCAACATAGGAACATTTAGATGGCTACAATAGATTGGTATCGTCAGCTGCAATGAGCTTGAGTGTAAGGAAAGTCTTCATGAGTCTCTTGGCGAAATTCAATGCAGTCATTTTATCATCATCCAGCACTGGCAAGCACATTATTCATATTTTGCAAGCACATTATCACTTAGCCGAATGACATTTATTATACGAGTAACGGAAATAACAAATTTCAATTTGTCATCGTGACGAGTTCGCCGTTACTTTTCAAAGTCAGAGCCCTCGTCACGCAGCTTTTGCTGCACAGCCCGGAAGAATTGATCTCCGTCGCGCTCGGCAAACTTAAGCATGTCCTGCTGCGCCGCCTTGGCGAAGGCCGGATCCAGCTCCTTAAGCTCGCGGCCCGTCTGCATGGCCAGCAACTGGTACATGGCACAGCGCTCCAAGTAGTAGGAGTAGTGGAAGGCCATGGCCGCGGTTTCCGCTAGCACCAGGTAGCCGTGGTTGGCCATCATCAGGCAGGTCTTGTCAGGTGCCAGGCAGGAAGCCAGCCGAGCGCCCTCTGAGTCCTGGACGGAGACGCCGCTGTAGTCCAGATCGTAGGCAATGCTGTTGAGAAAGTACAGGCAGTTCTGGTGCACCATGCGCAGTCGGGAGTCCTGCAGGCAGCTGAGGGCGGTGGCGTACGGACTGTGCAGGTGGAAGACCGCCTTGGCCTCGGGCCGGGCCTCGTGCAGCGGTCGGTGGATTGTGGCCGCGGACGTCTCGGCGCGACCGTTGCCCTCCACTACCCGACCTGCAGCGTCGAGGCCGACCAGGTCGGAGGCACGCACGCGGGACCAGTGCAGGCCGTAGGGCACCAGCAGCATCAGCTCGGCTCCGGAGCCGTCAGCCGATGGCGTCATCAGGCTGAGATGGTTGCAGATGCCCTCGTTGTAGCCCAGCTGGTCCAGGGCCCTGTAGGCTGCCGCCAGGTCCACCCGGGCCTGCCAGTTCTGCTGAGCCGCTGTTGTGGCACCCCGGTTCCCGCTGAGCTGGCGGATGCCGAAGGCCACCGGCTGCAGCAGCAGGCGGCACCGCGTCCAGCCATTGCGTACTGCTACAGTCAACATTTTTCACTCGGCTTAGTATTTAACAGTCTGTCTCACCTCGGCCTAGAAAAGCTTTAATGGCATTTGTTCTTCTCTTTATCTGGGTAGCAAGATAAGTGTACACTGCTTTGTACACCCTCCGTGCAGAGATATGACACTCTACGCTCGTACACTGTTGCGAGAATATGAAAATTAGCTAATAATCTTCAAGTATGTCTGTTTATGCACCTGGCTGAGCCTATACTGTGCCCTGCTGCAGCTACAACTCTTGCACCCCCATTAGCTGACCTGCCCTTCGCCACCACGATTCTGCTATTCCAAGACAGTTATTTGTGCAAAGTACTTTAAAGAAAAATGATGCCTCGGGCTTAGCCAATGCTACACTGTCTGCAGTCAGCCACTGTGCAGGATGCAGGACTACCCTTTCAAGTAAAAGCCGTTTTGGAGTCTTTATTGTAGTTTAAAGAAGCCAGAGAGCAAAGGGCTTGAGATCCACTTATGAATTGCGCTGAAAATTAAAGAGGACAGAAAGCAGCCGGTCGTGCTGGGCAGGAAGCTCTCAGTCCAAAGGCGATCCTTCTTTAGAAAGTTCGGCACAAAGGGAGATCGGGATAGGGAAGGGGCAGCGCGGGCGCCCTGCTGCAGCTCACTCGACCAGATCTATCGCTACGAGACAGCCGGTTGCTGTCTTATAAAAAATCTGGCAAGCAATTATAGAGCGGCCATTCCGATGGAAGACACTGCAGTGAACCTGGTAGGCATGTTTGAGGCCATAAAGCTGGATGTGGGTGGCTATTATCTTTTTATTCCCATTTTCATTGATGGGAGAATATTGAATTCTGCATTCTCTAGGTGTTTTATTGATGCAGCATCCCAAAATAAACTCTGCCAAGCTTTGGTAGTGAAAAGTACAAACAAGATCTTCTCAATGGAGAGAGGAGGCACGGGCAGAGCACAAGCAAATTTATGCTCTGCATGCCCTAGCACTCAGCCTAGCGGAGATTCGCTTACCTGAACTATTATAATATCCGCTGCTGCAATACCTCCGCATGCCAAAGCTAGCATGCAGTGCTCAACAGCCCCGCTGCCGCTCATTAAGACAGAGTAGAAGCTGCTCTACTGAGCAACTGCAGGTCAGACGAACTCTGCCCAGCCGAGTCCCCGTGCCCCCCCCCGCCCTGGCCCGAGCGGCCCAGCCAGCGGAGGAAAAGGCAGCGTCTTCCGTTTCGCGAGGCAATTTCCCGTTTTCACGCGTAATGCGAAGTGACGCGCCTTCCCTCCTCTGTCGCGGGTGCGAGAGAGGGGCAGCTGAGACAGGCAGAGAAATAGGCCTCCACAGCGGCTGCAGCTGAGGGGTAGATGATGCTTGGATTCCAGAGCCTCTAGTCCGATGCAGCGAGTTAATCGATTGTGTGTCATAAGTTGAGAGCAGGCATCACGGGATCTTGCTGAGCTCCCTCTCGAGTTGCAGCGCCTTCAAGTCGTGCAGAATTCTTATTAGTAGATTTCTTTTGAATTCACAGTCAGTTATTTCGGCAAAAATACAAATTATAGCCCATGTCCCTCTTGAGCGAAGCCGTTGCCTTGTTTGAGTCCGGGCTCTGAGCAGGGGGTGTCGGGTTGCTCTCGTGTTGAAGTGGCTCGCAGCTCCAGCCGGAATTCACGCCGGAGAAAATTTTGAAGCCGCTGTGCTGCACTTTCTCTCAACCAACGAGTCCAGAGACTCGTGAGGGGCTCAGAAATTCTCATCAGCTTTTCTGTCCCCTGAAGTTCCGCCCCATCCCCTGTGTCCCTGGGGTGAGGCCGCCGGATTAAGCTGAAATCGGGAGCAGATTAGTGACAACTTCGCCCGGGGCGGGCCGCCAGCCTCAAAGCAAATTGGGATTAACTTCATCGCGAACGCCGCTCAGGACTGCGTGATGAAGATGCAAACTTTTATAACTCGCAGGGCTGGCTAAGCATGCGGCTGACTCTATCTCGGAGCAAATTACGCCCACATCGACTCAAGGATTTTTGTAGTGTAGGAGACGTGAAAGACGGAGGAGCTCTCTGAAGGCTCTCAGCTTTAAAATGAGTTCTCATGCTCAAAAACGCTTTCTCAATGCATGGCGGGCAGAGCAATTTTTCGTTCCTAGAGTAGCTGCTATGATCGGAATCTCTTTGGAGAATCTCCCGCCTAAGACTGATGGGACTTTTAAAGCTGCCCCATCGTGATGGCCGAGCGCGGGCTAATTTACCGATCTCTGCTCTTGCATGATCTGTAGCTCGAGAGTTTGAGAAGACAGACAGACAGAAACTAGGAGAAAGTGGAAGAGGCACAGGCAGCTTCTTGGGAGGGCAAGCGACCTATTACTAGAGACCGTCACTCCAGCGCGCTGCCGGTGTTCCCGCAGTGGTCCGCTAGTCTGGGACTTCGGAGGGGGAGGCAACTCGCGTGTCGCCGTGAGCAGGCTGGGATAGATGAACAGGGAGTGGGCTGCATGCTGCCACTCCCACTTGCCTCTGAGTCTCCCGGCAGGCCTCAAATTCAAAGTTGGTGCGCTGGCCCGGGAGAGGGCTGAGGTTTCTCCGGAGCAGCAGGGCAGGGCAGGCGGCCAAAGAGATTCCTGAGGGAGGGGGGAATCGCAGCAGCCTTCGCGACTCTTCCGCCGCCCCACCCGGGCTGGCAAACAGAGTGAAAGTACGAGCAGCGCTAGGCCCCCTTCGCTGCCATTCGACTCCGTATGGCACGGCGGGCTTCAATATTAATTTCATGCCACGGGTCATGCAGCTCTCCTTATGACTGTCGGTGCTTCATTTTCTTCTGCTCGGCGCTCGGTCCGCATGAGCCTGGCTCTGCTGAAAGTCATCGGTCTCGATTAATCCTTGATGTAGAAGCGCGCTATGAGCTTGTGGCCAAAGCCTGTGTAAAAGCCGAGACCAACAATGGAGACAAAAGTGCAAGTCTGGGGTTTCGGGGGAACTAATGAAATCAGTGCGATAAAGCTCAGCTGCTCAAACTAGCTCGAGGTGGTCGGCCTGAGCGGCAATAATTATTCAATTATTTCGGCTTTACCGCTCGCTGGAGCCACCCGGCCCGTGGACTAAATGCATTAGTAGTAAAAGTGCACCGAAGGGTGACCGCTACTGAAAGCGCACCGCGTCGGCTAGGAGAAACTGCGGATCGTGTCTGACTCTGCGCTAACATGCCAAGGGCTCCAGCGAAAAGTGCCAGACCTGCCTGTTGCCGACTTCGTTGTGCTGGTTCCCAGTCCGCGAGAATCTGTCGTCAGGGCTTTGCTAATTGGCTTCTCCCGCCTTATGCGGACGACTTCCTGCCGGCTGCATTCCTCTTGCGGGAGGGGATTGTCGCTTGAATAATCTTTCTCTTGTTTGCCTGTCAGGCTGCGAATCTTTTAGGGGTGTTAGGAGAGGCTGGGGCTGAGTGCCGGCCAGGCAGAACACAGAACCATTAGGGAGTACTCTGCAGATAAGCAAGAATTTCCCAGCTGCCTTGTTCCAGGAATTCAGCTGCGCCATCTGTATCCAACTGTCTTCCTGCGTCGAAACTGAATACAAGGCACCTTGCTGGCTTTCTGCTGAGCAAAAAAAATTCAGCATAGCATGAACAGCTCCCTCAGGCTTTGCACTAACACTGAGTTCTCAGATTCTGCTGCGAGTTTCCCACTGAGCCATCGATCACTGCAACAACAATGGGAAGGCGGGTTGTGGCGACCGCTCGCTGGGGGGACAGAGGGCAAGGGGAGACCCTGCCCGTCCGCTCCGGATCGCACCGGTTTCCCTGCGTGAGCGCCACCTCACCTCCGACCGTTCATCCCTAAACAGTCTAGCGGGCCAATGGGAGCCGAGCAGGCCCGCGCTGCTCTGCAGCCCCTCCCAGAGGGGGATTCTCCCGCGGCCTTCTGCAGCAACTCAGCCCGTGACCCGTCCATAGCAGCCTCGCCAAGCCTTTGCGCACAAGCGAGCTGAACGGCTGTACGCCAGTCCCCGCGGCTGATACTTCAGAGAGTTGGAATTCGGCCCACCGAGCGCCACCGAATTAGCACGGCCATCCAAAGTTTCAGCGGGAATTCAGACACCGACAGCTCGGATCACCGGCCTGGTCCCAGGGTTTTCCGTCCTCTGTGCGGCAGTTGCAGCGAGGCCTCCAGCGACCAAAGCCGCATGGGCGTCGGGCCCGCGATCGCGCCAGCAGAAGCCGCTAGCCTCCGTCTGAGGCGCCGCGATCGCGCCAGCAGAAGCCGCTAGCCTCCGTCTGAGGCGCCCGCGATCGCGCCAGCAGAAGCCGCTAGCCTCCGTCTGAGGCGCCCGCGATCGCGCCAGCAGAAGCCGCTAGTCTCCATCTGAGGCGCCCGCGATCGTGCCAGCAGAAGCCGCTAGTCTCCATCTGAGGCGCCCGCGATCGTGCCAGCAGAAGCCGCTAGTCTCCATCTGAGGCGCCCGCGATCGCGCCAGCAGAAGCCGCTAGCCTCCGTCTGAGGCGCCGCGATCGCGCCAGCAGAAGCCGCTAGTCTCCGTCTAAGGCGCCCGAGATGGCGCCAGCGCGGCTGCTCCTGGTTCTGTTGGCCGTTCTGCTGGCCTGGGTGCAGGTTGCGGACTGCGGCGCCGCACCCAACTACACGAACATCGTGGACCGCATCGTGTTCCACATCTTCCGCGGCTACAACAAACACCAGCGGCCCGTGCCCGCTAGCCGGCAGAAGCCGGACGGCACCATAGAAGAGGATTCGACCGACGTGGACGTCAACATGAAGATTCTCAGCATCAACAAGGTGGACGTCATCAACATGGAGTTTACGCTGGACATGTACCTGCGTCAGTTCTGGAAGGACACGCGGCTACGCTGGGATCATTACAAAGACTTCAGTTTCTACAACGAGTCCA